>JAPYYV010010722.1:0-11168 GCA_030522625.1 Copidosoma aretas | reverse complement strand
TCGCGCAAAACCTTGCGGTGGCGCTTGGCTCCTCCCTTTCCTAAACCTTTTCCACCCTTGCCACGGCCAGTCATTTTCAAGGATCACGTGAGATGAGAATGTACTGTAGAGAAAATGTCCGTTCGATGATCGAAGACAGGATGACGATTGTTTTCGTTTGGAGCGATGAACTACTTAGAGCTGGTGAACTTCGTTACAGCTTTGGTGCCCTCAGAGACGGCGTGTTTAGCAAGTTCACCAGGAAGCAGAAGTCGGACAGCAGTCTGGACTTCCCGAGATGTTATGGTCGACCTTCGGTTGTAGTGGACCAAGCGAGAAGATTCTGCTGCGATGCGCTTGAAGATATCGTTGACGAAGCTGTTCATGATTGACATCGCCTTGGAGGACATTCCAATGTCAGAATGTACCTGCTTCAGGACCTTGTAGATGAAATGTCCATAGCTTTCCGGCTTCTTTTTGGAGCGCTTTTTCTTCTCGTCTCCTGTGGCCGTGCTCTTGGTCGTCGCCTTGACCATTTTCTTTTCACCCTTACCGGCGACTTTGGGTGCCATTGCTTCTAGGTTAGATAACTAATGGATCCAATCAATGCGATAGGCACGAAAGCCGAAAAGAAACTAAATAATATAGTAACTTTTTGTTTCTGGTTGATTTTTTCCTATCCGTACTATCCGCAGTTCCACAGCTACGCCGACCCAATCAGAGCAAAGATGGGTCTGGTAGCGGGGGCTACACACCTAAATTTTCTCCCACCCCGAGACAGCTTCAATCTGATTGGTGCGGAGTAGCCATGGATCGAATTAAATCAGCGGTAGAAAAAAATTTCACAAATCTTCAGATAGCTTTTGATTCTCGTTGAATCAAGTCGTTCTACACTATCAATTCTCTGAATATGTCTGGACGTGGTAAAGGTGGTGCAGGAAAGGTGGCTAGGTCGAAGGCCAAGAGCCGCTCCACTCGGGCTGGACTGCAGTTCCCGGTTGGGCGCATCCACCGCTTCCTCAAGAAGGGCAAGTACTCCAAACAAGTTGGTGCCGGTGCTTCGGTCTACCTGGCCGCGGTCCTCGAGTACTTGTCCGCGGAGATGCTGGAGTTGGCAGGCAACGCAGCCCGTGACAACAAGAAAACCAGAATCATCCCTCGTCATCTTCAATTAGCCATTCGAAACGACGAGGAGCTAAACAAATTGCTCGCCCACGTGACTCTGGCCCAAGGAGGTGTCCTGCCCAACATTCAGGCAATCCTCTTGCCCAAGAGATCTGACAAAAAAGATCCCAAAGAGTAGATAATACGCATCGCCTAAGTAAACAATCGGCCCTTTTCAGGGCCATCATATTTTGTAAACGTGAATATTAATTCCGACGGTAGCGGTCATCGCAGCCATGCAAGAAGACATTAATCGTGTGAATCGCTCATAGTACAGTACTAATTCGTCGGTTACATACATGTATTCATAATTAAAAGATTCGTAGCCGGACTATTACTAAAATTTATTCCTGGAAGTGTTGTACCCTACGTACGTATCGGAAAAATTTGATGAATCTGTGCAATCGTAATCTGCTGGTCGACATAACCTCTGACGTCTTCAAGAATCAAAATAAACGTGTTAATACCGCTAATCATTTTATTGCCCATTTTGGCAGATCAGAATCAAGCGTAACGTCTAAATTTAATATATCAGTGGACATGGACACGAGCCTCAGTAAAACCGCAAAATCGGAGCTACGGCAAGTCCTGGACGAAGGCTTGTGCTCCGTTATGCCGAGCGTTTTGATAAAAAAAAAAGTCCGCTACGACGGGCGCAGTTTGATAGTCGACGGCTCGCCCTTCCCCCTGAACGACAGAGTGCACATAGTGGGCTTTGGAAAAGCGGTCGGAGGCATGGCCTACACGTTGGTCGATCTGCTGGGCCCAAGACTCAAGAGCGGCATCATCTCGGTGCCAGAGTCGATCAGCGTGAGACCACGGCTGGATCCCGAGACGGCCCAAGACCTGACCGAATTTCCTGAAATCCGGGAACAGGAGGTTCAGCAGCTGCAGACGCTCAAGCGTTCGAACATCATCGATTACCTGGAGGGTGCGAAGAACAACCAGCCAGACAATGCCTCGCACGAAAGTACAAAGCGCATCATGAAACTTGTGCAGAGATTAGGGAAAACCGATACGCTCATCGCGTTGATTTCGGGCGGCGGATCTGCACTGCTCGTTGCTCCAAAACCGCCTATGAAGTTTAGGGAGAAGCGAGATCTGTGCGTTCGTCTGCAAAACGCCGGGGCTAACATCAATGAGGTGAACGTTGTCAGGAAGCAGATGTCGATGGTCAAGGGTGGTGGATTGGCCCTGATGGCTTATCCAGCCAGAGTGTTGGCACTTATTTTGTCCGACGTTGTCGGTGACCCCTTGGAAATTATTGCCAGTGGTCCCACTTGTCCCAGTCCTTCAGGTAACGAGGCAGTTTATTCTTGTTTTTGTCAATTTTTTTCAAGTGAATTAATAGACGAAATTGTTAATTTGATTGTAGGAAACAGAGTTCAATCAATAAATATATTGAAAAAGTACAACCTCTACCACACCTTGTCCGAGGAAGTGCGAAGAGAAATATTTGAGAAAGTAATTTGCCTTGATACTTCTTTAATAACTGATGGAAAATTCAACTTTGTAGACAATATTATCATTGGGAACAATGAAACTGCTCTCCAAGCTTCAGCAGAAGCTGCAAAAAAGTTAGACATGGAAGGAGTGATTCTGTCGAACACAGTTGAAGGAAATGTAAAAGATGTTAGTATGGCCTATGCCCAGATTGCCGATACCATTATTCATGCCATGGACAAAGATTTTTCTAATAAAGAGGACTTTATTGCTGAGATCTTGAAATACGATGTAAGTGCGTTAAATCTCAGTAAAGAAAAACTTGAAAAAGCTTACCAAGCTTTTGAGTCATTAAGAGAGGGGAAAGGTGTTTTACTTTTAACTGGAGGAGAGCCCACTGTTGTTGTCGAGGGGGACGGCAAGGGTGGTCGAAATCAAGAGTTAGCCCTCCAATTTTCTCTTGACTGGCTTAGTCAAATAGCAAAAAAACCTGAATTGTCTAGATATTTTGTTGAATTCTTGAGCATTGCTACGGATGGACAAGATGGTCCAACTGATGCTGCAGGTGCCTTTGGGAAGCCTGGAATCAGACCTAAGATGGCTCTAATGATGCAAGATTTACAAGATGAGAAAAAGAAAACAACAAACGCCCAAAAACTGCAGGCGATGGAAAAAAAAATTCAAGAAATTACATCAATGTTACCAGAAAACGTTTTGCAGAGAAATGATGCATACAATTTTTATTCCAAATTTGAGAATGGAAAAAATCATTTGAAAACTGGTCTCACTGGTACAAATGTGATGGATCTTAATTATATTTATTTGCAGAAGAGAGATTGTGACTGTGATATTCCTGGTGTTGCCAAAATCAACATACCCATAGAAGTCAATGATTTTTTATTTGATCAAGAAGGCTGTGGAAAAGACCATTGATACAAATTCAGATAATATATATTTTTATATTTCATTGTTATATAGTATTTACAATATTTTTAAATAAATTATTTGTCAAATATATATATTTTCGTACATGTAGCATACAGAAAGTTATGCAAAGTTTGTTTACAAATTCAAAACAGTCCACTCAATTTTAACTTTTTCCTTACTTTTTGCAAAAAAATGTCAATGTTGTAAATGCAATAATACATATTGACCGTGTCTTTATTCGTAAAGTTTCATTAAAACTATGCACAGGACGGACAGAGGGCTCGGAACAGATAGGTTCACTCGAGATAAATTGCAAATATATAAAAAAAATTAGATTTAATGTATAACAAAATATCAAGTTGTTGCATTTACAATGTTTGATGAAAAAATGCATTTGAATTACAATCATTCAACTATGGTCCAATGTAACTAACAGATACTGTAATAAATTCTCGAAAATCGTATTATTTATAGGAATCAAGTAATAAAAGTGATATCTTTTTTTTTTAAATCACAATTTGTATAAAAATCGGCACATAATTTTATACAACTACAATCTCAATCACATAATGGCCAAATTCAAATTTGGTTCTACTCTATAGTAGTAGTGTTATTTAATGGCCGTGGTTAGACTAGGTCTACTCCGATATGCCAATGCAGGCTTGTTATGATTTATGATTTCTACTGATACTTATTTGCACTTAAGTGTGTTTTGTGTTGGAAATTTTTGGTTGTGGATACAGGTTGTTGAGTTAGATATAGAGATTGCATTTTTTTTTTAAATCTGATAAATTTCGCTGGAGGTTGATTAGGAGATTGAAGTAGGGTTTCAGTGCTTTTGTTAATGGTCGTTCTGTTTTTCCTATGGTATTTTTCTAGTTTAGCTATAAAATAGAGACGATGATTGATAAAGTTAGGGCAGTCCCAGAGGATGTGGTTAATGTCTTGGATAGGATGTCCGCATTGACAGGAGGGGTCGCTGATGTAATTTTTCCTGCAGAGACTAGCAGACAGGTTGTAATGGTTTGAGCGAATTCTGTTAACGATAGTGATGTGGGATCTTTGAGTGTTGGTAGATTTAAACCACGGCTTGGATTTATTATTGTAAAAGTGGGTGAAGTACCAGCACCCTTTGTAAGTTCCTTGATCCGTGAGGAGTTGTTCTTCTTGTTTTTTGTATTTACTCAGGATTTTTTCTATAAATTCTGTACAGTGAAGTAGAGTAATACTTAATGTTCGTACCAGTGTTGATGGCTTGTTTTGCTAGTTTGTCTGCAATTTCATTGTTTTTAATGTTGACATGAGCAGGAGTCCAGATTAATGAGATCACGACATTTTGACTTTTACAGGTGTAGAGTAGTGTTTTTATCTCTAGAATTATGTGATTTATATGAGTAGATTTTGTGGGAGAAAAGTATTTTATTGCTTGTAGGACGCTTAGTGAATCTGTGAAGATGACGGCCTTGCTTTTTTTGGAACTGATTATGTGATTAAGGGCCAGGAAAATTCCTAATGCTTCAGATGTATGGATAGAAGCCTGATTTGTTATTTTGTATAGCATTTTTTCTTTGGTATTTGGCGAAAAGAGGGCAATGCCGTTGTATGTAGAACTTTAATTTTTAGAGGCGTCTGTAAAAATGGAGTAGTGATCTTCTATTATAGAACTAAATTTATCATTGAAAATTGAAAGGGGATCTGGAGAACTTTTGATTAGTTTACCAGTGGTTGTATCTATTGTAGGTGAGTCAATGAGCATGGGATATGGGTATGCATAAGGTATAGGATGAAAATATTTTTGTAAACTGTTAAGTGTTAACTGGGTAGCACTTTTGTAGGATTGAGCAAGAGGGAAGTCTGAAGTAGAGTTACTTGAGGGCAGCTCTTGGATCTTTGCTAGGAGATTTGTGTTACAGTATGGTAAGAGTTTTAACGCGAATTTATCTGAAAGAAGTTGGATCCTTTGTTTTAAGTGAGGGATTTTAGATTCTGCATGAATTACATTTATTGGAGTTGAGTTTCTGTATCCTAGTGCTAGCCTGATGGCTTGGTTTTGGATCATTTGGAATTTTTTTAGTAGGTTGCATTGATGGATATTTGTTAAAAGCATGCTGTATTCCATGGTACTTCTTATAAGTGAGGTGTAGATTTTAAGTAGAAGATTGGGTGTCCCCCCCACCAAGTTCCTCTTAAGGTTTTGATGATGTTGAGGAGTTTGAGGCTCTTTCCTATAGTGATGTCTGTGTGGATTTTTGGATGTTTTCACGAATTTTTCCGACTCACATCAGCGATCAATATATACGATAGACGACTGCCTGAACCGCGCTACGAAGAACGGGAGAAGAAAGGTGAAGTGCGCCAAGTCGTGGAACAGGGACAAGGTTGCTGCCAAAAACATTTTACAAAATGCTGTTTTGGCGTGCGACCTGGTGCCCAACGGTCCCAAGGAGATGGCGCACCCAGAAAACTTTCATCGCCCGAAGACAGTACCGACTGTTGCAATGTCACAGCAAGACAGGCGTGCCCTCGAAAACTATGGCTACGATGAAGAAGTAATTAGTATCTCAGCTTTTTTTTGGTATCCCTACATGTACCCGTTTGCATCCCAATCAAATCTATTTTTTGTTCCAGTTGCACAGCCAGGTCACCTAGCAGCCGCTGCTGCCACTCCATGCAGCCGCACGCAGTTCAAGGTTGTACTGATCGTGCAGGGGACTCGCGGTGCCCGGTGGACTCGTACAGCAAGGTAAGTGAATTTCAGTCTTTTCGTATATTGATATTTTTATGCTCTGAATTTCAAATATATTTTGTTTTTGATTCCAATTGCACAGCCAGGTCACCCCTAGCAGCCTCTGCCGCTATTCTGCAGCCGTCCACAGCCGCTCGCAGATCAAGGCTGTACTGATTCGCGGTGCCCGAAGCACTCATACAGAAAGGTAGGAAATAATTTCAAGTCTCTCGATATGTTTGAACTCTGATTTCAATTGTATTTTGTTTTTGATTCCAGTTGCACAGCCAGGTCACCTAGCAGCCGCTGATGCCACTCCATGCAGCCGCACGCAGCTCAAGGTGGTACTGACTCGCAGTGTCTGCTGTACTCGTAGTGATCAGGGTAAGTAATAAATTCAATTTCTTCATATCTCGATATTTCTGTGCTCTTCATGTTCTTAATGCATCTATTTTTCTTTTCAGGAGGAAGTAAAAACCTGACCGACCTCGGGAAACAGCGATTGGCCGTTCTTCGCGCGTTATCCGGCGACAGCCGGGTCGGTCAGCAGGGATCGAGCAAGGCTACCCACGCCGCAATATGAGTTATTGAGAAATAATAATTACAAATCCCAACTGAAAAGATGATGTTTAACAAGCATATCGCGTACTCCATCTTTCAATGGCTGTGATTGTTCTTTTTTGGGAGGAAGCTCCCAATCTGGATTTAAATTAAATGCAAATTGACTCAATGTGCGAAGTTCACATTTAATCTGTACCCAACCCGGGCTATTTACAAAACTCCAAGGATGATACCTATTGGTAATTTAGATAATATTACGTATTCGTATTATAATAGAATCGATATATTTTTTATATACATAGTAATTTTTATACCATTTTTGTACAACCTCGACGCAAGAACACAGTACTTCTAGCCACAAATGCAGAACTTGCTCATTTAGTCCAAGGCAAATAAGAGATCGAAGTTTCACGTCCATTTGTGCATGTGCATTGTCATGTGTTAAATTAATAGATTGGACACAGCGATACAAAAGCTGACATGATTTAAATAAAAATAATTAAATACTATTTAATTTAAATTCAGTGTCAATGTTCTTGAACTATTTACCTCTTCCGGAGTGAGAACTTTACCATCTTCATCCAATCGATATGTTTTGCAAAGAATAAGTCTACTGTAAACTGAGTTGAAGTCTTTTTCGACCTCCCGATTCGAAGCTTCTTCAATAAACAACCATGGATGACACGGGCCCCCTAAAAAAGAAGGTCTTTTCATCCCCTGTTCTAAGACTGCTTTTACAGCCGGACAAAGTCCACCGCGAACGAGATCCGTCACTGCTTCGCTCACTGCATCATCACCCACACAGGTATACTGTTTACTTCTTTCATCTAGAAGTTCCACAAACTTTGCTGGAAACCACCCTTTAAAAAGAAAAAATCAAGCGATGATTTTAAAAATTTTTCCAGAGTATCGCATTCTAAATATAACTCGATACCTCTAAGACCATTAAGTTCACCAACCCAACAGTGTTCGTCTTTTTGGCTGATAATTGTAATAATATCATTTTTCCGGAAACCAAGTTCGTCATCGTCGTGCCTTTCAAAATCTAAAATAAATTATGATTTATTTCAAGAAGTGCTCATCAAATATCAACATACTGGAGTGTATGTAAGTATATAAGTGTTTACCAAGCAATGCCTTAGCACGCCGTTTTCTCGTTCGCGAGACATTAATGTAATTATCATGATCCTTAGCATGACTTTCCATGCTGTAATCTGCAGTCAATGATATGTTACTGTATTTAGGATCAAGATTAATGAAATGTCTCGCAACTTGAAGAACAGATTCTCTTAGATCGACTAAAATTTCTGGTGAACATAAGAAAAATAAATAATGTTTAAATCATAGTCCGAATAAGAATTATAAACCTTGACTACATTTACCGGTTTGTCGAATATTTTTACACTTGATATCGTCTTCAGTCTCATCACTTCCAAACAAAAATGATTGAAGCATCGATTTACTTCGTTTTAATTGTCTTCTATGAAAATTTAATCATTATACATTATCAAGTTACATTTTTATGCAAGTTTGTACAATGAATTTTACAAATATTCGTCTGAAAATTTACCTGTTGAGATGTTGTTTTGGTAAATTTGGAACAGCTTCAGGGTTACCCACAAGGCCACCCTGATCTGCCATTAAATAGGCCAAATGTCGCCTTCGATGTGTCTCGACAAGAGCATTTGTTAACGTTTTACTAACTTTAAAAGAAATATCTAAAAGCTCGTCCACGTCAACAATATCGCCAGGAATGTCTGATAAGGCATTAAATATTTGCGCTGAATTTTCCAAATCCTTTAATCCTGTCTCTGTGATTCATAGATCTTTTTTATTAGACTGCACAATGAATCATACTTTTGATTTGATTATTTCAAGCGCACCTTTAATTTTTAACATTCCTAAAGTAATTTGAAAAAGCACAATTGATCCATCATGGAGGAAAAGATCCCAGAGCCTCAATAATATTTTCATGTGAACAACAGAAGCAAATAACGTCAAAAACCAATTGAGGGTAATTAAACTAAGCTCGATATCGTGTTGCGCAAGTATTTGGTCAATATTGGGAAGATAATTTGTAATTAATGATCTTAAAACACGTTGGTCAGCTTGAATTCCTAAAAATATAAAATCCCACACAAACTTTAGGTCCATAATTCGTATGAAAACTGAACACTTACCTATAAGAGTCGACGAATAATAAGAAGCTGGCAGTAAGTCTTCAACAATTGTAGCCAACATCCAGAATGCATCTTCTTCTTCAAGAAGCAAAAGAAGTGAAGCTGCTATAAAGCCAGTTCCTTGACAGTAACTACCAAATAATATGTCAAATACAAAAAATATCTATTTTCGAGGTAAATATAATATTTTTCGAGACAGTTACCCAATATCTGGATATAACCAGGCCAGACCTCTCAAAACTCTTCTTAATCTAGGAATTCCAGTGCTATGTAAATTATTGAAACAAGCATTCGCTGGCATCGTTCTTAGTAAGTCCTTTTCTATTTGTTTGCTGGTCATCAAAGCATCACTGCTGGAGGCTTTAACAATATCTTTATATGTTGTCTCTGACGTCACCTTCTTTTGCAAAGCTCCCGACATTCTCATCCATACTTGTGGTCTGAGAGAATGTGGGATTCCCTGATGCACCATTTCTCTGAGTTTTTCAGTGCGAGTCAAGGTGGTATTCTCAACTTGCTGCCATGTAAGTTCAGATACATCTTTATTACGACTGAATTCCAGCTCGGATACCCACTGAAGCCTATTGAAAACACATGGTTTTTCGTGAAAATATTTCAAGCACCGTTGTCATTGCATAAGTATTTTGAATCACCTTTGCTGAGGATCTTCAACAAGAGGAATATTAATGAGCTTTTTTGCATTTTGATCTGCAGCATCTTCCTCGTCCACTTTAAAACCAAATTCATCAAATTTGTATTCTCCCGTTTCTGAATAATCTGTTGTATCGTCTGGATCGTTGGGCTGATTTAGTTTGGCCAAGATATCTTGCGGCCACATAGAAGGGGTCAATGCCGAAAAAGCACCTCCTGGTGTTGGTGATAGTACCTCACCATCAAGTCCATTGCTATCAATATCAAACTCATCGTCAGAAACAGCTGTTTCAAGTTTTTTCTGAAATACATGTCATTACAACATTGATACAATTTTATTAGATTACACAATTGACAAAAGTGATTTTGTTGCAGTTTAACGATTGTTTGTAATTATTTATACAATGAAAGGGGAAAATTTAACACTGAATTCGAAATAAAAATGATCCACAAGATCAAATGTAACATATTATCGAAACACAGGAAAACCTGGAAAAATATTTACATTATGGTCGTCTTTGCCAACGTAACCATCGTGATCTCGCACGTTGAACAACGATTTAGCAATGTCCATCTTGCACTTTATCAAGCTCGATCAGCAGATAAGCTTAAATCACTTTGTTTTTACATATTGCCTGATACCATTGCTTGATAAAATGTGAGCTATCTATGCAAAATTATGAGAACAATTTATCAACTTAAAATGTTGACAGATGATGATGTCTGCCAGTATACTGCAGTAGCAGACGGTATATGTTGTTGTTATTGTTATAGAGGACAGATTAGGTTAGTATATACTCTGTATATATGTGTCGCGAAAAATAAATTAATTTATATAGTGAGATTCAAATTGTTTTATTATTTTTTCAACAAGTAATACAAGTATACTTATATGTGAGATAGTGGGATCTTAACAAAAGCTGGAAACTTTTGGGACTGGCTCGATCTTGTCTTCTGCCACTTGGTGAACTTATATAAATAATTATATTAACGCCAAATAAACATATTAAATTGACTCTAGTAAGCTTAGCAAGCCCTGAAGAGTATACGTCATTTATTTCCTGAATCCAGGGCAGATTTTGTTTACTGATATAATCAAGCAATTTACAATAAAAAAAAATCATATGAGTGTACAAGGCCCAGCTGATAATTAGCATGAATATATTTTTTTGCCGTCCTTACAATGCATTTTCAACGCTTGCAATGGTAGTTCCATTCAGCGAGGGCACACGTCAATAACCATATAAACTCTTGGCTTGAAAATACTTCAAGTTGTTGAAAATAAATGCAAACATTTGCATATTTTTTTTAGCATACTGTGGTGCTACGTGCCATAAACGTGCCCGTACTCCATACCTTTTTACAACTATCTAAGTATAATTAAATCTCGGCAATATCTCGCGCATTGAACATGGCAGCGCGCCTATTTTTGCACTTTCTTAGGGCTCAGTCCCATGGAGCGAAATATAGAGCCGCGCAATAGACTCCGCGCAATAGAAAGAGCCAATCAGAGCTATTGCGCACTTTTCTATTTCGCT
>JAPYYV010010721.1:0-14684 GCA_030522625.1 Copidosoma aretas | reverse complement strand
TACATGGAGATTATGTTGAAAAATAAAAATAAATTTTTACAAAATTTATCGTTTTTCTTTTGTAGGCTAATTACTTATCGGACCACCCTCGTATATATATGATATATTTTAATCATACATATATCAGCATCCCTGGCCCCTTTTTCCTACTTAAATAACGATTATTTCTACGTTATTTTCCCTCATATTTGAAAATCACTGTGCCCCCTCCCCTTCCCCCACCCAGTCACTGGCTCACTTTAGATTTCTTAGATCTACTTTTCACCCCACCTCCCACCTCTCTTGATTGTAACCCCTTACACTTTCTAGAGTACACTTTTTAGATCTTTTTTACGTTTAAGGTACTGCCATGGCCAATTCGGTTTATGTGTAATTTTAAATGTGGAACCCATCTGAACATTATCAGAGTACTGCAAATAATTAGGAATTTTTAATAACTGAAAATAAAATGCAATCTTTTTAAATAAATTAAGGAATACATTTGACCTAAACATTGAAATAATTGTGCTTTATGAACTACAATAATCTATGGATTTCAAAATAATAAAAGGATATGATGATTTATTACAAAAAAAGAATAATTAAAAAATTTATTTTCCGACAATGTTTACCAATCTAAATTTATCATTCCACTCTTTTAAAATGTCAACTGCTTTTGGCTTCTTACATTTTGAGAGAACGCCATACATTTGGCTATGTTAAATTATTCTCAAAATGTCATTTAACTTTCTCGAACCGCGCATCACTGCACACTAGGGCCAAACCAAAAAAAAAGGTTCAAAACCCGCTATAGCCTTTAATTATTCACTAATATTCAATCACCAAAAATTGTCTGTTTTTTTATTGTATTCGCCTTTATTAAATTTAAATGATTGACAAGGTAAGTTAGATACTTTAAAGACTTTTTGAGGTTATGCGTCTGGTATGACTCTAGCGCTAAAAAAAAATGTTTAAAACCGGCAACAGCCTTTAATTGTTGACTCTATGAGGAAGCAATATACAAATTATCGTATGATAACTTTTATTGCAGTTTTTTTTCACATTACATGAAGTGTATTAACAGTAAACCATAAGATTTATTCAATGAAACAGAAAATTTAATTTTTACAGCTGCTGAAAACAACGAGATTAGTTGACTCATCATTTTAGAATTTTTTTCAAATAATATTTTTGGATTCTATATCATATTTTTTCAATTTTGTATGTAAATACTATATTTAGTTTTGCATCTAGATAAAGCAGGGTACAATTAGCTATGTAAGAACAGTGAGTTTTTTAAATATAGACCTACTTAAACGAATGCTTGGTCTTTCAATTTATTTGTTGTTAAAGTAGAAGTAAATACTTAGTTAAATTGCTTTCTGTATAAAGTGAATGATAACAAAGGTGTATTTTCAGTACATAAAGTAATTTTTGGTACAAATTTCTTCCTCTAATTTTTTCACTAAATACAATCAATGATTTATTATTACATATAAATAGTCTTTGTTTATTATTAACCATGTGCTATCACATAAACCATCAGACATACTTAAATTTGTTATCAACATCACAACAGCTCCAATTTTCAAATTAAGTTCATAAGGTGGTAGACCTTCAGATGTATGTACTCTTCTGAATTTCTACCGGAAAATCAATATAAATATTATCGTTGAGTTTGTCAACATAAACATGTGTTTACGTCGCATAGTTATACTTTTATATATTTTAAATAAACCCTTTATTTAATACTAAATTCTATCATTAAAACAATAAGTGCACTTGTAATAAGAAGTAAGAATAGCACTTTACATTAAAAAATTATCTACTGATTTGAGTATTTTAAACATATATTTCGTTATCTATTTTTTAAGGTATTAAATGTTTTAATTTTCCGTTCGCCAATATCAACTACGTATTTCGAAATTATATCATCGTATGAACGCATTATCATATAATTTTACAATTTTTAAAAATATAAAAAAAAGCGCTTAATTAGTTCCGCAATAATAATAATTCTATGGACATTTTGTGTATATACTCGCACATATGTATCAATCTTTAGCTGGCATACTGATTAGAGTCATATTATACTATAAGATTAGTAATAAATATTTGAAAAATCTGTGGACTAATTTGAAATATGTTTCTTCGATTTCTAAAAGAATTTTCATGTCGTCATTTTTGTTGTCTACCGGTGTACGCAAGTATGTACTCAAGAATAACTTCTTGTGTTAGGTACTTAGACATAAAAATTAAAATATTCAAATATGGGGGTTGGCCTGCGGAGCGTGCAAGAGTCAAATTCCCACTAGTATATACATATATCTGACTTTATCATATAGAGATTCTGGTGGGCCTGTTTTTATAAAAGTCTGTAGCCTCACAGAGGCCCTAAAATTTTCGAAGCTCCCTCCACACCGTTCACCAACAAGCCTCCCTCTACTCCTACATCAGGAAATGCTCTTTGTTATAATTTATTATCAACAGTATCACATTTCATAATGTTTACTATGTAAGTATAAGTTGGAATTATAATATTATCCTTCAGTATGAATACTTTTTTATTAATTTATGCTAGTGCATACACGTTTAAGGTTTTGGTAGTTAATATGTAGTCCAATAAATTTTTTTTTGGAAATTATTGTTTTCACAACACCTATGAGGTAAACGGGTTCGGCGAGCTAGAGAGTTTTTTGTTCTCATTATTATTATTTAAATATAAAATATGTTGAATAAATACAAATTAGTATATGACAAAGATAAAGATGTTTTTGTTACATTTTTACGCTTAAATATATCAATCAAAACCGTAGTAGTTATCGCTATGATTAAGTGCTAAAATTTAAGAAAATAGGATTACATATAACACAAATGGTAATGAAGATGAATTATCAGTATTTAAGGCTATTATGAAGACAAAAACTCTGTTCCTAATTTTTTTTCGAGTTATTTAACCGTGTATCATTACACAAATCGACTGGAGCCCCAATTTTAAGATTAAGTTATTAAAGGGGCAATCCTTTATGGATATCATTTTGTACCATAATTATAAAATTTATGCTAATGTCTTCATCTGATTCATCAACAAATTCATGTTATACTAGCTGTTACCCGTCGCGGCTTCGCTCGCGATTATGGCTAAAGCCATTTCCTCATAAATTATGCATGTCAACAATAATATTCTAAACATCCTAGGATTTTTTTATCAATTCCTAAACTTGCTTTAATGAAGATATAGTCAAAAATCAGCTATTAAGAGTATGTTGTCATATTATTCATCTCTATTTTCGCGCACCTGAATGTTTCGTTCCCGGTCCGAAAACCCGTGAAAATTGTAAAATTGGTCCTATCTAGCTTCCCCTTGGTTATATGGCTTTATTTCTATTACTTCAGGTTATGTTTTTACGAAATAATTTTAAAATAATATTTTCATACTAGCAATAATTTTCTAATCATTTAATAGTTATTGAAATATTTTTAGCCTTGCTTTTATTAAAATAGTGTCAAGGTACAGAAAAAAAGGTTATGTTTTTTTTTTATCTAACCCTCTATTTATGCACCTTAAAGTGGCTTTGGCATTTTTTAGCGTTATTTATGATATTGTTATTTATTGATCCTAGATTACATATCAAAAAAGAAATAACATCGTTGACAGCTTTATTTTCGAGTAAATAAAGTTTGAAAAATGTTCATTTTAACACTATGTCGTATGGAACTGGACATTAAAAATATCAATGCGAAAAAATGAGATGCTGAAGTTTTATGAATCAAAGACGAACTTATAGCTTTTTTTCGTGAATTCTATTGGAATCATGAAAACGGTATATTGACGACTTAGATTTTGAGTAAATTATAAAGAAAGAAAGTAATCTGTTGTCTTCTGCGCATGTGCAGATGATGATATCAAACTCTCATTTTCCTTCCAATAAATAATTTACATTTTTTTCGAGCAGTTTCAACTTTTTTCATTGCCGATAAGTTTAAGGAAAAAAAATTTTTATGAAAATGAGTGGAAAAATTCTCAAATTATATATGCCCTCGATTGATACGACACCAAATGCCGAAGCCACCTTAAACCTCATTCCCTTTCAAAATACCTGTAAAAACAGTTATTTTCGCCCTATTTTGATTCACCTTAGTGACATGACTTTATTTATTTTTTAGATAAAGTTATCACAAAATAATTTAAACATGCGCACGCCCACGCATGTAATAAAGGTATAGAAAAAAATGCGAAAATGGAGGTTATCTTTTCGTTTAAACCAACCTCTCCATGTGTGCGGCTTCATGTTTTTTTGCCTCTAGAAAACCCATGAAAATTGTTTTTTCTTTACTCTACTTGCTTTTCCTTTTAACTATTGCGTTTTTTCATAATTTCTGAGGTAATGACATTTTGAAAATAATTTTAAATCATTTTTGCTTGCCTTTACCAATGTCCTTTACGTAGTTAAAACATAGTGGAAGATCGCTGACTACTCAAAATTAGAAATTAGCACCATTAAGATTTTTAAAGGTTATTACGAATAGTCATGTCTTATGAAAAAAAATTGATTGTCATGTGACTGAAGCCTTTTTATTCGTTTTATGATTGGCTGAAACTTTCCAAGAGCGGGTAAATTTGAAAATGAGATTTTAAAAAATTCTTATGATAAAAGATTCATTGTCACGTGACTGAAGCCTTTTTATTCGTTTTATGATTAGCTGAAACTGTCTCCAAGAGCGAGTAAATTTTAAAATTATATTTTAAAAAATGACATAGAAAGTGATTTTAATTTGTAAATTAAATAAAGATTTTAAATATATGTTACAAACAATCTAATCAATTGATTTTTTCTCCACAAATACCTTGAAATCATTCATGTTTAATTAATTTTTGGGGGGTCAGCGCGCGAAACGCGCGGGGGGCGGAGCCCCCTAGTGATAGATAAAGAGTTAAAGGTGGAAATAGTTCTATATTTTATTTTATGTCATAATCTGCCTACCTATCAAGTTTCGTTAAAATCCGTACAGTAGTTTTTCCGTGATAGAGGAACACAAATCCAAACATCTAAACACACAAACTTAGAATGGTTTTAATTTCTTCAAGACTCTTAAATAGGCCGAAAAAAATCTAAAATAGTCATATGTTTTACTCTAGGTCACAATCTACGTGTATACCAAATTTCATCAAATTCCGTTTAGAAGTATTAGCGTGATTTATTAACAAATAGTCAAACATCTAAACATCCAAACAACCGAACATACAAACTTTCGCATTTATAATATTGGAAGGACTATCTACACTGTAATATTGTACAGTCTTTCCTTTCATCTGATTAAAAATTTTATTATTCAAAGTATTAAAGTACTCATTATGGGTTGTTAGTATAACACTATTTATTGAAAAATTATTTCCTTTAGCAAAACTTTCTGACCATATGTCTTTTGTTTTCCAATGTTCTGGAATGTTATTTTATTTTTTCTTCCCCAATTTTTAATAGTAACTCTAAAAAATTTTCATCAGTAGACCGCATATTCACAGTTGATTTTAAAATGTAGCGATGTGACTAAAGATTATTTAATTGTTTTAGCTATAAAACTGCTTTTATTACTATTTTTCAAAATAGGAATCATTCGACGAAAGTCTCCTCTAAAAACTATAAATTTATTATCAGAGGTAATTTCCGTGAGACATAAACCATGTAATGTTATATCTATGATTCCTATAGATTTTGTAAGTTTTTCCCAAATCATGAAGTCATCTTCTTGCAATTTTTTCCACGAGATGTAAATTCATTGGGAAATCTCTATTCTGTTTAAATCTTAAGGTAAGCGAAAAGTTCGATGACTGGTCATTCCTTTTGGTAGTAACACGAATGCAGTACTAGTCCATGCCATGAATAAAATTTGTTCACCTTGAAGTATGAAATAATAAATTTAGCTTTTATAGAAAAACGTTTAAACAGAACTTCCAGGACCATTATTAGAATTAGTTCTACGATTTTAATCACATATAATAGAAATAATTTTTTCCATCGTTTTTGAACTGACTTAAAATGAATGCAAACATATTTATGCAGTAAGACATTGCTTTCGGGTTGATCGCATCTTTCATATCCATTTCTTGTCGTATCGGTAAATCAAATGATTCACACGATTTCTCTTTAGATTCTCATATGTAAACCATACATCATAAAGCACGAGTTTGTTTATTATCAGTATTATCTTCCGTAAAGATATTTTTATATTGGTTCCAAATCTTGTCACCTTTAATGTTTTCTGAAAGTAAAAATCATGCGAAAAATTGTCTAAACTGATGAAGTAACATAACCGTACTAGCTTCTTCAAAAATACGATTAATTTTACAGTGGCGAGAGAGCCGTACAGGGAAACAAAGCTCTACCAGTGTGTACATATAAAAATATATATATATACATGTACCAATAACGCCTTGCCCCCTGCGCGCTCCGCGTGCCAACCCCCCTTATTTATATCCTATGTATAAATGATTTTCTTTTTTTTTTTCGAATATAATTGATATAAAATTTATTATTACATATTCTTTTTAATATGTTATTTTCATAGTTCTTATATTTGTTTTAGAATACATCGCTGTCGGTTATTTATGGGGCTTTTGCCAGCAGTGGTACCATTTATAAAATATTTGCGTTAGTTAGTATCTAAATTCATATGTATGCTAAATTTGTTATTTGTTCGAATAAATAAAGAGTGTTTCAGATAAAAAAAAACTAATTGTTAGTTATCCATTTAATCTTATCATTACAAGGAATTAATAAAATACAATTCCTTCGTAAATACATGCAGTATATTTTGAAATATTCAAAGCACGCGCCTTGCGCCTGAACAAAAAAAAAGATAAGTTTTTACAACTACCTTGCTAATACTACGACTCGATTAATATTCTACGGAATATTTGGAATTTTCCCAGGGTTAACTTATTTTGCGAGGAACCATCTAAAAGCTGACGATTTTTACTATAATACAGTAACTATTTTAATGTATAACTCATTGATACAAATAAAAGGTGTTTTGAGGTTGCTCTATAATTGTTTGCTTGTCATTTGCAAACTTTGATAGCAAATATCTCCAAGTTTTTCAGGATTAAGGAGGTGAATAAGAACACCATACAATCAGCGGTGTTTGACTTATTGAATAAACTACCAATGACATCTAAACTTATCCCGCTAAAGCGCCCTTAAGATATCTTTTCACATAAGGTATAAATAAATTTCGACCTTTAGATTTGTATAATTCCTTTCAGTACGCGCGTAAGATCTGGAATCATCGCAGAACACATTACGGCGGAATCAGCCACATCGACGTATCTATGGGCGAAATCATCCGCATCTACATATATTGTTTGCCGACAAACTATAACTCAATACATTGGTTCCCAAGTTCAGTAAACAATTTTTAATACGTTAATTTCACTTCTTTCCATACTTACTACAAACATACGATTTTATAATTACTCATGAAATAATTATAACAACTCTACTCTTCCAATAACTCAATAAATAAAAGCAATAAATAGTTTTGACTTTGATTATTTACTGTTCCTTTGGTTATAAGGTTGAAGTATATTAAGTTATTAGGTTGAAGTAGTTAGAGATTCATAGTTTATCTTTTTTTTTAAATTAATTTAGATTAAGGGATAAATTATTTATTAATAAATTTTGAAATTGTCAGAATTAATTTGATGATTTGGTTTCAGGTAAGTGAGTTTTAAAATATTTAAATTTAATGTTGAGTCGAATTAAGTGTACGTGCCTCCTATCTATTATCAGTTATATTAGAGGTATTACTGTTTGTCACATTTTTAATTTCCGCCGCAGTAGAACAAAGTTGGGTATTTATAGACGTAGTAGAAGAACATTCTATTAAAACAAATGTTTTCTTTTTCACAAATATAGAGCCCACTTGCCCTGAAATCTGATTATTTTTCAACATTGTCAAAAGCATGTGCTACACAGCCAACCTTGTCTATTTACATCATAATTAAAAGTATATTACACCTACACAGTAAGTATGATACACATAAATATATTGCCAATGATATTTTATATGAAAAAAGATGGTATGCGATTGGGAGATCTCAGCTTATCCCTGCTCAGATATAGTTTGCTAGATTTCAGCACAATTATGGTTTGCAAACGCCTGTTTTTTTTTGCACCATCTGCATGAATCGGTAGCTCTGACCCATTACTGTAAAAGGTTGTTATTATCGCATGTACTTTATTCCAAAATCGAACAAAATACAGAAAGCAGTTACTGTCCCTTAGTTTTAGCTTTTGCTATGACAGTAAATAAATCATGAGGTAAAACTTTCGACAGGGTTGGTCTATACTAGAAAAAAAACATTTTTATTACATGGGCGATTATATGTTGCGTTATCTAGAAGCAAAACTAAAGATGGTATTTTTTTACAAAATGAAAATAATAATGAATTTTAGGTTCTAGGTGAGAGGCAGGCGGGTTCTTTAAAAAAATAATAATTTTATGTTATGTCAAATGATTAATATTTTAAAGTAATAATAGCTTTTCAAATGATACATAGTTATTATTTTTTTTTAAGTTGGTTACAAGTGATGTCTGTCTCTTCGTGGTTTGTCAGGGCTGATTAGCCTCGTGTCTAACTTTTAAATAGCGCCTCGCAAAAAAGCACTGTTTAAGATTTGAGCACAAGGCTGATTGGCGATTAATTCCACGGTTGTAATTCTTACAATATTATCTCAAGTTTTATTCACTACACATATCTATATCACGTCGTGTATTTATATGTATTAATGAAGAAGAATTCGAATACTTATTTAAATAATAACAACAACAAAAAAAGTCCACGCACCCGTCTATTGGCATCTTGGGTGGTGTGGAAAAGATATATAATACACCAAAACAAGTATATAATATATGAAAATTTTAAAAAGTGTGGGGATGTGGGGGGCATGGAGTGGTTGTACACATTTCTTGTTATGTTCAATTTACAGAGAAATTTGAAGAATTCCTCCTCATTTTGTGAGGAGTCTGTGGGAGGGCTGTGGACGGACCATAGGGGGTGTGGGGGGCCTTGAATAATAGAATAATAATAACGTTTCTGCGAAGTGTTTTAAGTTTTTGTAGGAAGGTAGGGGGGGTAGGGGGATTGAAAATTTGGAATTACTCGAAATCACGGAAAAATTTGGAGAATTTTACCTTATTTTGTGGGGGATGTGGGGGGGGGGCGGTCATTGAAGTCACGTGGGGGTTTTCAGGGGATGGTAGGAGGGTTGGAAGGTTTACACATTTTTTGTCGGGTTGAAATCATAAAAGGTGTAAGGGGCTTAAAATAATAAAATAATAATAATGTTTGCGCGAAATATTATAAGTTTTTGCAAGGGGGTAAAGGAGGGGAGTAGATGGGGCGTTTGAAATTTTAAATTACTCGAAATCACGTAAAATTGAGAGATTTTTACCTTTTTTGGTTGGGGGGGGGTCATCGAAGTCACGTAAGAGGGCTTTGGGGGATAGTAAGGGGCGTGTTGGGTTAGACACATTTTTTGTCGGGTTGAAATCACGGAGAAATATTAAGAATTTTACCTTATTTTGTGGGGGGTTGGGAGGGGGCATGGGGGGTGATAAAAGATGTGTGGACAGCCCCACCAATATAACTATATAATATAGGTTGATATTCAGATATATATATATATATATATATATATATATATATATATATATACACGAGTGGGGCTCCGCTCTCCTGCGCGGTCTGCGTACCAACCCTCCATGTCAGAATACTTGTACCTTTAGAAATGAGCAGTAGATAATTTCTGTATTAATTATATACAAATTTTAAATTAAGTTTTTATTGTTTACTCATACCATCCTTGGAAGAAGACATAGGTGTTTAGTAGTGTGGCAGGGAGTAAGGTTTAATTTCTGACTTGTTTCGTGTAGTTCTCGACTTAGGTAAAAGCATTCGGGTCACTGGTGGTAAATTTTTGGAAGTACTGAACATGTTTCTTATACAATAGGCATTTACACAGTTATTTTTATTTTTTTCAATAACTTTACTATCTAATATATTTACTGCTGATCATACATCGATAATCTTGAAAAACACTGGAGCACCCTCAATTCGTTGAGAACTCCAAAAAATTAAAAAAAATTATATGTTTCAATCTAAATCATGTAATATATTTAACTAGATTTCATTAGATTTATTTAACATTGTTACACTTATAGTGCCGTTCGAGAACGTCCACTATTTTAAAACTACCCAGATAAGATTATAGGAAAATTAAAAACTTACATTGAACTAGGAGTGGAAGACGGAGACAGATATATGACAGCTTGCAATTTCAGCGGTAGGGGGATGGAGGAAATGGTAACAGACGCTAATGTTTGTAGCCAAAAAAAGTGAGAGGATAAATATAAAAAAAGTGAAGGTAAAAAACTATTGAAATTGCGGTGATCCTTAGCATGAGTAATAAAGAATGGGTATACAACGAGAAATTAGAATGGGTAGATACTTACGTAGTAGAAGGAAAGGGACCAGTTCTATATTTGTATTGGTGGTAAGGACGGAAGTCTATAGTGCTGTTAAAACTGTAGAAGCGGTAATTAGAAACGTTTCTGATCATCTACCAACAAAATTGGAAATCCCATGCAGTATTATACGAAAAACAAAGAAAGAAAAACAGAGGATTTTAAGAAAAAAATAGTATCGGTAAGAAGTAAAAAATAATAGTATTGAAAGGACTAGGGGCAAAAATATTTGGATAAAATTAATAAACAAAGTAACAATAAATATCACAGAAAAATGGGACAGTCTACCAAATATAATTAAACAGGAAGCAGAGGAACTAAAAATAATAAGCTCTAAAGAAGCAAAAGATTGCAAAATTGATAAACAGAATTTTAGAATCATTTAGGAGAAAAAAAGCAGGAAACTTAAAAAATGGTAAAAAAAAGGGAGTACAGAAAATAAATTATTACTTATAAAAAAAGTTTCTAGAAATTATAAGAGACAAAAATACTGAAAAAGCTAATGAGGAGAGAAAGGAAAAAGAAAGCAGGGGGAGGGGGGGGGGGGGGGGGGGGGGGGGCGCCAGGTTGGAAACGAAAAAAGAGGCATATGAGAATAATTTTGAAAAATTGTTAGGAGACAACAATGAGTCATGTTATATGGAAAACAAAAAAAGGCGTATACGAATCAACAGCAAAGTCTAGAAAGATTTTGACATGGGTATATCAATCATTGAATAACAATAACACCTAGGTAATACAAAAAACAAAACTATCGGAGACGTCGCACAGTGGTTTGAAAAAGCTAAAAAATGCACTTTTATCATGCTTCACGCAAATTTTGACTAAGAATATTTGTTTTTTCGCGTATTTCTCACCAAAAATGATCTGCTACAGAATTCTGTTCCCCTCCAAATGGTTTTCGACTAGAGGGTTTGAGCTACAAGCTGCTGAAAACCGAAAATTTGATATATTCGTCTTTTTCTTCGGTTTAAAAACCTAGTAAACAATTTTTGACTATAGACATCACAAATTTTAGGTATCCTACACATAAAGGCATGTATGTGTATCCAAAAAAATTCATTCATACGTACAGAACACTGGATCAAAAAATAACATTTTTCAGCAAAAAAAGTAATTTTGATTGATATTTTCTCTGTCAAAGCTTCAAACTAAAATAACTAGCGACAATTGTTTCGTATGCTGAATAATAAATTATATAAATTTTAGGTGTCCTTTATATCTTAGCGTGCATGTATGTGCGATTACACGTGCTTATAAAAATTTTTTTTTTAGTAACCACTTATTTAGCGCAAAAGGTAATCTACTTGATATTTTCTTTGTTATAGCTTCACAAGGAATCAACAAGCAATCATTTTTTATACATTGGACCATAAATTACATCAAGTTTTGGTATATTTAACAGATAAGCATGCACAGCTGTGTGTTTACACATGCTTGAAACTAACTTTTTTCGAAAAAAGCACTTTTTAGTAAAAAAAAGGTCATTTAATGGAAATTCTTTACTATTCTCTCTTTAGCTTCAAACTAAATAAACTAAAAATGATTTTTTATGCTGAATTTTTATGACCATAACATAATATTAATTGCACAAGTTGATGCGTATTTTTGAAGTTAAAATCTGTATGAACTCTGTTATTTTTATCTCATTCTAAGGTTAAGTTTCCTCAGTCAAGCATCTATTCCTTTTTACAATTTATGTAACCATAACTGATGTAACAATAATTAATTTCAATTGTGCACATCGTTTTTCTTAGACAATTGATATTATTAAAAGTAATGGAATTGAAAACGGATAGAAGGTTCTTAGATTGTGAAAGTGGTGCTTTACGTTTCGTCAGAATATTTATGGTTATCTCTCAAAGATTAAAAGTTTTTTTTAGAAATAGCTGTAATAGCTCTTTTCTAACACCAAGTATCTTTTAAAAAAAAAATTTGAATTTTCGTATCAGCTTTATAAAAACCACATAAATTTTTAATATTCCATCAGGATATAATCATTGATTTTTTTATTTACACACCTAAAATTTATCATATTTATGGTCTTATGTATACAAAATGAATGCTCGTTGATTCAGTTTTGAGCAAGCAAAAAAAATTATCGCTGGTTAGTTCAGTTTGAAGCTTTGACAGAGCAAATACCAATCAAATTACCTTTTTCGCTAAAAATGTTTTTTGTTTTAAATCTAGTTTTCAGTACGTCTAAATAAATTTTGTTGGATACACATACATGCCTCAATGTGTCATAATTCGCGTTAAGCATGAGAAATGTGCACTTTTTGGCCTTTTCAAACCACTGTGCGATGTCGACGGAATCGTGGGGACATGTTTGAAAAATCTGCCTGTTATTTGCATGATAAAATCAACAAACACACTTGATGGGTTATATAATGAAACAGAAATATTAAAGGGTGGGGACTGTAAAATTCCCACATTTTTCTATGTAATATATGAAGATGATTAATATTAAACTATGTCGCACCAATTTTGTATTAGATACTATTGTAAATTGTAAATAATATCAGTATTAAATTAAGGAAAATCAGTTGTAATTAGTTTTGCCACATGAAAGGGGAATGTAAGAGGATGTGAAAATCTTCACAAGAAACAAATAATCAATCTATATAAATTAACATTTTATTTTATCTAATATTAAGTAAAAATTTCAAAATATCATTGTATGATGAAATTATATTCATAATTGAGTCCAAATTTGCTTTAAAATGAAAAAAAAGCTGGTTATTGATTATGTAATGATAATAATTTTATAAAATTTAAATAAGTATACGTACTAGGGTGCTTTTTTTTCGACTATTTTTTTTTTGCTCCCATTGTAAAATTTTGTTGAAAATACCAAAAAAAATTCTCTCAAAGTTTGAGCCCTCAATAACATTATTAAGTACTCGACCAAGGCGTGTA
This sequence comes from Copidosoma aretas, assembly GCA_030522625.1. Taxonomy (NCBI): domain Eukaryota; kingdom Metazoa; phylum Arthropoda; class Insecta; order Hymenoptera; family Encyrtidae; genus Copidosoma; species Copidosoma aretas. The sequence continues at coordinate 1,259 of JAPYYV010010721.1, read as the reverse complement.
AAGATTTCCCATTTAAAATACACGTAAACTCTGACTTTTTTTTTTGATTTCTACAGCTCAAGGGCATTTCAAGGTATCACTTTGAAAAAAGACGAGTGTACTCAGAATCTGACGCTCTACAAAAGTACCTATTTCGGCCAAGTTGTAACTCCCACGGGCGAGGTGGTACGGGCTGGTAAACTTGATTTTTCTACAAAACTCGCGGTTTTTCGCGTTTATCTCGTAAATGACAAGAGTTAGAGAAAAAGTTTAAATACATAACTTGTAGGAAATTTAATTGCCTTCAAAAAAGTCTTCAACACAAAGTCGCTAACATCAATATTTCTCGAGATATTGGGGTTTTGAGATAAAGTAGCATGGAATTTTCATAGATTTTTGAGCTTAAATGTCGAAATTCTTAATTTTTTGTATTAAACTTTAAATTTCTTGAAGAATAAATACCCTATTATTTCGAAATTATTTAAAAATTATGACTGCTACTATTTTACAATTTTATTATCACCAAATGAGCAGCAGAAATACTTTCAACACTTATTAGTACTTTTTAAACTTAAAAATAGTTTGCCTGTCCAATAACCATGCACCTGAACTAGCACCAGGCTAATAGTAATACATTTACTTACAGCTCTGAGTGTACTGTGCAACCTAACGTCGCTAGACGTATTCTGCGTTAAGTTTAAGGTAAAGTAGACTTTTAGTGCTCTAAAATTGTGTGAAAAGATTGGTAGTAATACTTACAATTATTTAATTGGATTTGAAACAACTCAATTAAATATTAATAAGTTACATTCTTATCGTAAAGTGTTAAGTTTGTTTATTTACATCCATCAGTCTCTAAATATGAATATACGAAACAGTGATTCTAGTGTTATTAGTGATACTAATGCTGTTTGGGAAAATTTCATGATACCGACTATTCATCTTCAGCATAGTATTAAAAAGTTAGAAAAATTTTACTCTGAATATAAATCAATTAAAAAACATCGTAATAGAGATACAAATTCAAAAGCACAACAAAGAAATGTTGAAAAGCTCATTCAAAAACTTGATGAATTGTTTGATATAGCAGACTCCACGGCGGTTAAAAATTTAACAAATGAACTTAAACAATTTTTAGTTGAATGTCGAAATGAAAAAATCAATATTCACTTGCCAGTTACTTCTTCTCCACCAGAAATAATTCATCAAGATCAATCTGATATGGAACAAGAGATAACTAATGAGGATAATGAGAACGACAAGAACGATATTGGTTAGTT
>JAPYYV010010720.1:0-12881 GCA_030522625.1 Copidosoma aretas | reverse complement strand
AATTTTGAGCGAGCGGAAATTCGCACCGTTCGGGCGACCCGTCGTTCTCCCCCCGATGGTGGGGGAAAAAAAAAAGCACCGTCGTAGTGTCCAAGGACTGTTATTTCCTCCTTCGGACGTGTCCTCCCCTTGTACACGCTCGTTTTTCGCCTATATCCGGCTCGACCGCCGCTCCTTGATCCCCTTCGCGTTTCCTCATTCCTGGATAAAGCCGTTAAAAAAAGATACGCCAAATGTACGGCGTGCGTACGAAAATCGGTAGATATCGGTATCGGGTTGTGTAAAATTTATCGCGAAAAAAGTGTCCGCTCCGTTGTTAAAAAATAAGCCAGAAGGACAATGGTTTTTACGTTGAGCGCGATGAATATTCATACAGGACGCTTGATAGGTTCGGAGCATCAACTGTACAAAGGCAAACTACTTTGGAAACAAAAGGTCCGATCGAGACCAGTGCACCATGCATTTCGAGAGTTCGCGGGGGCGCACTGGATCAAGTTTATTTGAGTATACTTGACCGTGATACGTGCGCGCATGAATGTAGATGTATGGGTAGCTGCACGATTCGTAAAAGGGAAAAACATGAAAAACAGCGCGATCAAGGTCAGGAGGCGATGATTTCCTCCTCCCCCGCCTATCCCGTTTTTTTTATACTTTCTAAACAGAGATCGGTCGATAAAAATACATTTGGCAGTTGTTGACTTTCCTTTCGCTGTTTGTCTTGTGCTGGCCTTCTTTTGATTTGCTTACGGCATACGTATAATATGATCGTTATATATCGCTCAAGATTTTTGATAACAGAATTTTGCACGCTACAAGTATAGGATGGAGCTACAGCCAACTTATCGCCGGGGTGTACTGCTTAATGTGGAATCGTGGGATTTTTCAATATGAAACGCGAAAAGTCGCGAATTTCGTCATCGACGCGAGTACGGCGAGGTCGCGATTATTCGCTGTCGATTTGACAAATAAGTTGTTGTCAGCTGTACTCTATTTTTACTTCGAAAAGTTGCACATGTACGATGATCAGCTGCTCACTGTTATCAAAGTAGGCTAGAACCGTACGTAGCACCAACTCCCGTCTAATTAGTTGTATTAAAAATTTGCCGGCTCGCACAACCCGGTCGGTCGATTAATCTCATCACCGATTACCTTATTGAATGAACCCGCGTCGGTTCGTTCTATTAATCGCAATAACAAGTGTATGCTGACTGCTTTACGATTGACAAACATTAAAATTCGGAAAAAAAAAAAAAAAAAAAAAAAAAAAAAAAAAAAAAAAAAAAAAAAAAAAAAAAAAAAAAAAAAAAAAAAAAAAAAAAAAAAAAAAAAAAATTATTACGGAAATACAAATAATTTTACAAATTGATAAATGAAAGGTGTTTGATTCAAAACTGATCGAGCAGATACGATCGGACTGTGTCATCATGATTTCTCTCGAAAATATTATTGGTGTTTTGTCACCCCGTCCCGTGATCAAATAACAAGACAGGGCCACGAAAACAAACAAGTAAAATACATAAGAACTGCACCACATGTATATGCACGATAGATTTTTTTCTTTATCTTGGAGGCTTATTATTTTAGAGATCAATGACGGAGTTATTGGCACTTATGAACGTGTTATTTTTTGCAATTCAAATGCAGTGCAGCAGTTTAAAAAAAAGACACACTGTAAATTACGTAGTGCCACTCATTAACATTTAAGTTCCATTTGTAATTTTTGTTGTGTCTCTTTTTTTTTTTTTTGTTCTTTTTTTTTTTTTTTTTTTTTTTTTTTTTTTTTATCATGTGTAAATATCAGTACGCGTAATAAAAAAATTGTGAAAATTAGTTGTTCGACTTTTATGTGTGCAGTTGTCCTAAAAGGATCAGAACAAGTGTAGTTATAATAATTGATGGCCAAGTGTGGGCCGTGTGAAACTATAATATAGAGATGTCGTGAGTTCAAAAATCTGATCAAACATTTTTCGAGAATTTATTGCCCCGATGGAAAGTGTACTCAGTGAGCCGCAAGACTTCGTATCCAATTTTTCCGGAAGACGTCTGATGGACCTCCAGAGGCTCTCTTTCGAGGAAAGCCAACACTCGGCCAGCTCAGTCAGTAAAATCACTGCTGACGGTTTTTCAAAATCGGTATGGTAGGGGTGGATGGTTCGTCGAACAAATCCTGCTTCCACGAATCTGATACCGGCTGTAGGGGGTTGTGCTGGAGACGATCGATGCGCGGGCGGATTTTCTCGAGTGAGACGGATATGACTGCGAGACGTCTGGGAGAGATTGGCACTAGGAAAAAGAGCAGCGGAATAACAAACTCTTTGATGGTGCGGGGAGTTTACTGAAAACGTGTGTTGTGGATGTATGGATTTTCAGTTAAATCCTCGATTTATTTTGTGAAGGTTGTAGACGAAAAAAATCATCATGCCCCCTCCCCGTTTTGACGATAAATATGGCATTGAAAATCTCCAGCGTAAAACATTATACTTTGATGTATCATTTTCGAAGGCCTTTTTAGATCGCTTATCTATCAACGACATACTTTTTATCACACAGGGATTACTAAAAGAAGCCGTTCGAAAATTCATTCCGAGATTATTAGTTGCGGGCCATTTGGAAAAAAAAAAAACAAAAGTGTTTTGCAATTCATATGATGAAAAAAAAACGGCGCAAATAGTGAACATTCCTTTGTTCGATGCAAAATAAATATTTGTTGGTGACCGAATTAATTAGAAATTTTAATTCAATATATATATTATAAAAAATGATGAAAAAAAAAAAACATTCTTTGACAAATAAATTTTATAGACCAATTTTTTCATTCATATTTTTCATCCGAGAATTTCACGATATAATATATGTTCTTTTTTTGCCCGAGAATGTAATAATTTTACTCAACAAACATTATTTGTATACATGTTATATATTTTCTTCCAAGTTTATTTCAAAATATAACAATACATAGAGTCCAGATTTGAGACTGCATGTAAAGTTGAATATCTGTTATTATTAGTTATTATTTTTTTCTAAATTTTTGTCGTAATTGACATCTCAAAAATTAAAAAAAAATAATAATAACTGATGATAACAACTTTTATAAATTATATCTATCTGAAAGTTGTAGTAAACGATATTTTCTATTTGTTATTAATTATCATCTAATTTTTGTGTTTTCATATTTCTGTAAAAAGTTACAATTTTTTGGACTAAAAATTGATTGGTTGAATTAATTGCATACAGATTACTTTATCCATTACATTACATACCAGATAAAAAACAAAAATATTGAAAAATAATAACTTATTTATTCAATTGTAAGTATTGCAATGGTAGTATAGTCTCAAAACTGGACTTTTTCATTCGTTGTTTTAGTTTTTATTTGTAACCTATGTTTATAAATAATTATTAATAAAGATACGAATAAAATTATTTCTGCTTGGGAAGTATAATTAAGTGATTGCCGGTAACAACAAGTCATAAATCGGTTCGTGTACGTGTACGCGCACACGGATGCGTGTTTCATTCATCTCGTGGGCACAGGTATGTTGATTTACAGGGAATAATAATATATTTTCTATTTGATATCAATATTTAATTCATCAGTATATACTCTATCATGTTTTTTTCTTTATTTCAGTCGAAACTTCGCGTGTGTCTCGCGACGCACGTCGCTACGTAACCTCACACCCCTAGGGTAAACAAAGGCTTTTCTTTCCCATTAATCATTGAAGTTGTCAAATTTTTACATCATCAAAGAAAAAGCCAGTTAATATTTAGTAAAATGGCACAGAATTGGTATGAAATCACACAGGTTATTAAGGAAAACCGACACGAATTAGTACTCTCGGGTGCAGAAATATCCCAAAAAATAGCAGACAATGGCCTTGATCCGGCACTTTTTAAGCTAAGTGGCATTAATTACCTCAATATAAGTCATACTGTTCTCGAGACAGTACCTGATCAGATTGGAGAATTGAACAACTTGACCAACCTCGTGCTTTACTCAAACGCCATCAAAAAGTTGCCCTCTAGCATTGAAAAGCTAAGCAAGCTCAAAGTACTCGACTGCTCCAGAAACAAGCTCGAAGAAGTACCTGCCGAATTAGAAAACTTGCCACAGCTAATGACTTTGAATCTTGGCTCCAATCTGCTCAGCTCTTTGCCATCCCAAGTGTCTAATGTCAAGCTCTGCAGTTTGGACTTGTCCCACAACAGGTTTGAAGTTTTTCCTGATGTCTGCCATTCAGAGTTGATTCACCTTGCTGAAATCAGAGTCAATGACAATCTTATCAAGGAAATCCCACCAAACATTTGCGTCTTGCCAATGTTGAAACTCTTAGATTTGGGTAACAACCAAGTTTTAGGTAATAATCTATTCTATTCGGTACATTTGCAAGTAATTGTAATAATTGTAAAAATAATTGATAATTATTTATTTTTGAAGTGGTACCTGGTGAACTAGCAGACTGCATCAAGCTAAAAGATTTAAATATGAAAGGCAACAAGCTTGCAGACAAAAGATTGTCAAAGTTGGTCGATCAAGGTAGGATGAAGCAAGTTTTAGATTATGTGCACCAGCACTGTGCCAAAGTTGGTAATCTAGCTTCGAATGCTAAATCAAAGAAAGGTGGCAAGAAGAGTAGAGGAACCTCGGAAACCGAGAATTTGAATGCAGTCATCGAAAAAGCTGCTCATAAGTTGCATATTTTAAAAGTATCCGATAGTATTCCCGTAATTAAAGTTACAGAAGATATTAAAAAAGTCCGACCTTACATTCTTGGATGTATCGTCAAAAATTTAGCCTTTACAGAAGAGACTTTCAAAAAATTCATACAGTTGCAAACTAAGCTTCACGAAGGTATCTGTGAAAAGAGAAACGCAGCAACTTTGGCGACTCATGATTTCGATTTACTTACTGCTGGTATGAAGCAATTGATTAGTTTATCGTCTTAGTTAACTGAAGTCCAAGTATGTTCAAAATTTTTTATTTTACAGGTGATTTGACCTACACTGCCAAAGCTCCAACTGAATTTAAAATTAAACCTCTGATGCGGACTAAAACAATAACTGGTGCTGAGCTTTTTCAACAACTGCAAACAGAAGCTGATAATCTACGGAAAGAAAAGAAACGCAACGTTTATTCAGGGATACACAAATATTTGTACCTTTTAGAAGGAAAGCCTGCTTACCCATGCTTGTTAGATTCTAATAATCAAGTCATATCCTTCCCACCAATAACTAACAGTGATATAACAAAAATGTCAACAAATACCAAGACGATGTTTGTGGAAGTAACAAGTAACACTGGTCAACAAATGTGCAAGTATGTATGAACTCCATGGTTTATAACAACTATTAAAAACGTTTCAAATTAATGAGATAATTTATAACTTTTAGAAAAGTCTTGGATGAATTTCTTAAAGAATTAGTCGTCCAAGGACTGGGGTGTGTAAAGAACATTATCGAAAATGGTTTCAATGAATTATATGTTGAACAAGTAAAAATCGTAGACTTAGAAGGAAACATGAAGTCCGTGTATCCTTCAAGAACTGACGCACTGTATGAAAATGAAGATATTGTTGTATTACGTGAGTAGTTGATACATCTGTGAGTATTGATATTTAAATTATTTGTTAAAAAACTTGATGTTTCCAAAGCACAAATTTGTATGCAAGATTTCGCAATGATTTTTTTAATTCTTTTTCGTCACAACAGTTTTTTTTGTAAAATATTACTGTATTAACATTATATGAGTTCTACTCTGTCATAAAACATTTACTGCAAAACCAGGAAGAGTAGTAGATGATTATGTACCAATAATTTATAAAATATGTCAAACAAAGGATATCAGCACTTTTAGGTGCTTCTTCATGATTATGAAAAAAAATAATAATCGTGAGAATGCATGACAATGTATAATATAAAATGTCATCATTTGACACTGGTAAAATAAAATAAAAAAGTATATTTTCTTAATAAAATATCTTGCAAGCTGTACACAAGTTTTATTTACTTTTTCCAAAATTATAAATTCAAATGCGTTGGTTACAAATCGTTAGATCGAAAATCAAGAATTTTTAATCTCTGTACCCACTAACTCCAAAATGGAAACACACAAATAAAAATAATTTAGTTTTTATTATTTAAATGCAAACAAACGTCCTTAGTTACTTAATTTATGAGAATAAACCTATTATAAATCTATGAAAATAGAGAAAAAATTTTTTTTCAGATTGAATCAAAATATTTGTATACAAGGAACGATCTATAGATTGGTGTACAAAATGAACGTAAACAAATGTACTAGTCAATTTCTGTTTGTGTAGAATAAAATTGAATATTAATTTTGAATGCCATAAGGTTATTATAAAAGGTCTAAAAATTACATTTATTTCAACAGCGCGCCAAGTCCAATGTATCGATAGAAGCATCGATTATCGTATCATATATAGATTGAAATCATGAAAACTTTTCATCTGTCTTTGTCTGCAAACGTGTAGACTTTTCTTCAAATTTCTACTTATTTCATCTACTGATCGTCGTGAAAATTTTTCCCGAACAATGTAGAATCAAACTTCATGCTGTTGTTAAGGAAAAAACTGATTAGCTGCGTATTTTTAAAAATAGTGAAAAAATTAAATTGTCTCTAGTTTATTTTTTTTTTTATGCAGACGACGTTGTATATAGAGGCGTGACGTCACAAAATATATGTATATATACGCGGACGTTAGCCAACTAAACAACATGCGCGAACGTTCAAAGCCGTGAAAACATGGCGTTCTGAAAATATAACGTGACTGGGCACTGGTAACAGCAGCACAGCAGAATAATTATCATCAGGGAGAGCGCATCACACACAGTTAAGTTCGGACGGAGGAGAAAAAGAGAGGGTCGAGCAGGAGCAAGAGCGCCAGTGGTTCCCCCCTCGTCGAGGAGAGGACGCAGATTTCAGCTGCTGAATGCAGAGAGCAACCTGAGGCTCGCGGACTTTTGGAGGTTAGTTTTTTTATTTTCCCGATAACCCTCACTCTAGTCTCTCCGATTTCCCTCGGCCGTGGTTGCTGTTTCTTGGGAGGAAAAACGTGTCCTGGTGGCGGGGCTTTCTAAACCGGTGCCAGGAAAGCTGCTCGGCAGCCCGGGCCGTAACCCTATAGATTGGACGGTGCCGATAAGGTCATGCTAGAGAGCAGCTCTCTACACTTGTGTACTTATTTTCATGTGCACGCGTGAATTTTCTTATCAACTGTGATAATAATAAAAATAGTATACTGATGGGCGGAAAAAAAAAGACTAACAGATCGATCTTTGCATTGTCTTCAGTCTGCATGTCGTCGACGGGTTTTCTAATTATTGTGCTTAACTTCTCGAAGATGACGAGGCAGAGGAAGTCGAGCTGCTGGTGTATAATAAATAATAAACATCTTGCGCGTGTTCTTGGTAATCTGTCGGGTCTGGCGTTTCTTTTTTTTTTTCTTCTTCGTAGATCGCCAATGACACATACAACTTTACGTAATTTGTTTTGCCTCCCGCTCGCGAGTATCGGGACTTCTTTTTTTTCGATTCAGACAAACTGACGTTTAGAAATCGAAATTTCAAGACTTTCTTTTATGCCCTGAAACGTCAAGTACATTAATTTTACTACTTTTATTTGTACTGCGTACGGTTTGTTATGCCCATTTGAAAGTAAACACTGACCTTATGCTCTTGTTTTTTGGTAATTTGTCAATGCCCAGAGCGGCTTACTTTTTTTGGTTAATCGTTTATTTTGACGTCGTGACTCTGTTGAACAAATAAATGCTTCACACCAAATACAAGAGACGGACAAATTTTTTCCATATTAAAATAAGATTTATTGAAACATAAATTAGTAGTCATTATATTGAGTAATCTTCGGTATTTGTGAGTAATTTGAAAAATACATAGATATAAAGAGTTTTACTCTTTTATGTACATGTAAATGGAAAAATAAATCGACTATCAAGGAGTACTTCAAAGATTATTTTTATTTTTTGACAAACTATTTGCAGTGTTTGAAATTTTCTAGAACAATGTAAAAAAAATATCGTTGAGAATGATATATTTTTTAACAACGAAATCTTTTGGCTTGATAATTGAAGAATAATTAACACTGTATGTGTTTGATAAGTCTTTGAATGTACTCCTTACACAAACATCAGTACATCACTTGCTTCAACAGCCTGCATCTATTAATTATTTTTCCTGTTATTAAAGTATATCATATTTGTATGTATTTTAAATAAGTTAAATGCTAATGATGGTCCAACACAATTAGTATAGCTACATTAAAAATAATTATTTGTAAAGATGATCTCTTGACTATTTTTCAGTAAAAAATTATCAGCAGATAAATTTTACTACTTAAGTTTCAAAGCCCATATTCTTTGTTAAACAATTTTTCACAAGTCCTGTTTTGAAATTTTTGTAAACAAAACTCTAATATTGTTACTTTTGTTTGAGATCATTGATGCCCAGCATCCAAATAAATTAACCTTAATAGTAATTATAGACACTTTGAACATACATTTGGATTGACCATTATCCTTTCTACTCCAGAAGACATAAGCATTGACATAAATTAGGTCATAGGAAGATTGTTACAACCAGATTCATCTTGACTAGCAAGTTAAAAATGATGTAGGAGAAACAAATTATTTTACTTTGCGTAAAGCTTCCCTTTCCTTTACATCAATTATACCCAGATTTATACATGCCACATAACCATGGAGGACAGAAATTAATGCTTTCACAATTGCTATCGGTGCTGACAAGTAAGCCACAGCTCTGAATAGACTGATACCAACAACTGAAAGAAAAGAAAAAAATAGTTAGCCATATGTTCTATATTCTTGTTTTAAAACTAGTTTTCCTGTTTGTAATTGAGGTATCTCACTGGTATTACTCATAGAGCAGTATTGACACTTACACACTGGTCCTTCGGTAAAATGCAGAAGGTACAGAGCTGAATAAAATGCCTCATTGCCAGCGCACATAAAGAACAAAACTGTACGATTGGTGTAGTACACTCTCATGATGGGATTTTCGGACATGTCTATGAATTTGTGACTAGTTTTTCCTTGTAGAAGAGTTCTAAAATAGAAATTTCGTGATCTTTAACAATCGTGTGAACCTTAACACACTATACATGTGTAAATGCATACCTAAGAACTTGTAATCGGTTTTTAATAGCCCCCCCCCCCCTCCCCCCACAACCACAGAACGAACAAAGAAACCTACGTGTGCAAGTAAATCCAGTGGCAAACGATGTCGATGGTCATGCTGATCTGAAACCAGAACATGTACTCCGGGTAAAACTGCGCCAGCGTGACCAGCAGACACATAGTCCCCGCCCTGTCGGTCAGCTGATCTAGCATGCCCCCAAACTTGGTGCTCTGGTTGAAGTACCTGGCCGCGTGTCCGTCAAAGGCATCCAATAGCGCACTAATAACGTAACACCAGGCAGCCACCGCGTAGTGCGTCGGCATGTAGTAGAACGATACGAGGGCCAAAATGATCCTGCCATAGCCTGCGTGCAAAACGAGTAAAAATTTTAGAACAACATTGGTCTTTTTTTCTCCCATTTCGCTGCATAATAATTCGAATTACGAGTACAATAAGCCCGGTGACGGCAATGAGCTCTGAAAGTTATTGCATGAAGCGTGCGGTAGGATTCCCCCGGGGGACAGGGGGTACTCGAATCGATAAAGGGAAGACTTTGAAATACCAAAGGGCGCGTCGCCTTCGTTTTGTCAGTGCGTCTGGATTTGTGTCGACTCGACGAGTATTGACGGCTATACTCGCTCCCCCTCGTTTCCCCAGACCCCAGGGACGTGATCTGCAAGGGCTCGAAAGCGTGAAAACTCACCGATGATGTTCGGCACGAAGATGAAAATGTTCTCGGTCTCGGCTGCGTTCGTGGTCATTTTCGCGGCTCCGTTTTCCGCGGCCTCGGTACTGATGCGGCAGACCTCCTCGGCGCTCGTTATCCGCGAACAGACGGGCAGACGCAAAAAAAGATCTCCGTAGTATGTAACTAATGTAACCACTGCACGCTTATCGGAGCACGCGCGCTGATGGGAGGCGCTTATCGCCGCGGGTCAACTTCGACTCTTCTGCTCCTGGCAGCTGCGAGCTCGTCTGCTACTATCATATGCTTTCGCTCACTTTTCGCCGGTGTGTAGCGTAATTTGCGTGGAAACGCGCCCGGATGGTCGGATACGTGTAGTGAGTAGCGTACGAGGTACGAGTCTGCTAACGGAGGACGGGGAAGCCTCGCGCTGCGCGTTTGCCCTCGGACTGCGCGTGGAATTGTTGCGACGTGACGTGGATGCTCGTGTTCTTCTTTTTCGTCGCCTGTAGATATTATTCTAATTGTACTTATGTGTGCGCGCACATCGTTCGCGCGAAGACGCGTTGATTATTGGTGTCTTTCGGTATCGGTGATCGGTATCGGGTCGTGGTACTCGTCCCGACGTTTCAGCTTCGCTCAGTGGAAGAGAGATGCCGTGGGCTGTTCGGTCTGACGGGGGTGTTCGGATCTAGTGATCGATCTTCGAGGAGCTCACGACACGCCGTTCAAAAAGTTGGGCGTCCAAAAGCGGGAAATTCGAATTTTACTCGTGCTGTGGAGAAATTTTGCTAAAATGCGCTTGAATCGAACAATAAATCACAGTTAGGATTGCACGCGTGGAAACAAATTTAACTTTGCTTTCACCGTATTATTATTATTATTATTATTATTATCATTATTATTATTATTATTATTATTATTATTATTATGTAGCGCTGTTTTTACTCGATTAGAAAAAACATCTATTAGGCTCGGAAGAAAACAAGCTGGCCGGTGTCACATCGTGTTTTTCAATATCACTGTAGATATAATAGTATACGGTCGACATTGTATAATATTTGTATTCGCTGAGTGCAAATCTTTGAAGGGAAAGGCCAGCGCTGGCTGATATTTGAAAATTAATTATTTTGGGATTCCCAAAGATAATAGCGACTGCGTCGGCCCTACATTCCTTTACTTTGTCCGATTGAAAATGAAATTTCAGAAAATAATTGGGGCAACGCGTCTGACTGGCACTTATACATACAGCATGAGCTTTCGGGAATTTCGAAATTGTTGGAAAGTCAAGTTTTTTTCTATTTTCTACTTTGTTTCAACTTTATCGACATTTTAAATTTACCACTATATTTTTTTCATGCTCCATGGACGCATACGCCTCAGTGCATTTTTCAAAACGAATTTTCAGGCTAACTATTAAAAGAATCTGTCTGGCGTGATTTTTCGCTCGAGCCAATTGAATCCTGAATTTATCATGATCCGTAGAAAATCTATGATTATACGTGCCATGATCACAATATTGATCCCCAGCATCGTAGTTGGATGATGAATTTTACATTCGAACTCCGAAAATGAGTTAATTTTTCATCGGCTCCCGCCCGAGGCATGAAAATTATTATCTCCCAAATCAAATCGTGTGCACGACACCAAGGAATTATTCGCATATCCAGGGATCGCCGCTGTAAACCATCGAGCAAACAGTGAAATCAAAAGAAACTCACACCCCTACCTGTCCGGACGCGCATCATACGCTGTGTACCGTATAACTAGCGGTCTTGCGGCGCGGAGGCGCGATCGTAATGCATTTCACCCGAGCCTATATACACCTGCGCTCGCACTTCCTGATGTCGCGTCGACAGGGAGACAGGAAACGCGCGTACAAGTACGCGAAGCGATGCCGATGGCAATGGGAGAGAGGGAAGGGAAAACGCGCGGTAGCGGAAAAAGGCGAACGGATCGTGGTGGCGGCGGCGACGAAGACGCCTCGGGCGTAGCTAATCAAACGCAAAGGCGCTCGCGTCCGGGCCGAGGTGTGTTATCTTAATTGCTGCCGGAAAATCATGGCTGTGTGTCTTTTGCGCGCGTCACTGTGAAGCTCTCGAAAGCTCGCCGAGCTTGCGCGGTTCGTTTAAAATGTAATCGACTCGGGCGCGCGCACTAATGAAACGGGGGGAAAAAAATCTTCTGTTTCAAGTAGAGCTCGGTCTGGATCGAAACCCAAACGGTTCGAATTGTGATCGATCGAATCGAGCCAAACTAGTCGTAACGCAAATAGCGGCCTTTTGGTTCACAGTTTTTCGGTTGTTGGACAAGCTCTCGTTGCTGCGGCGATCGATAGCCGACTGTACGTGTAAACAGGGAAACAGGTCGCCTGCCGCTTCCTGACAGCAGTGTCCACCCGTGCAGGACATTAATTCGGTACTTGACTCCCCCTGAATAAGGTCGTAGGCATGATACCACCGTACCGTGCCGTATCCAGCAGTGTAACATAAAGTAAAGGTTTAATTACCTTGCTGTAGTTACCTCGATTGTAGTTTGCACCAGCAACCACTGTGGGACAAAAATAGAACCGAAAATTTCAGATTAACTCGGAATTGTCGCGCACCACCGTTTCTGTTCAAAAAAACCCATAAACACCAAATCCGTCCGACCCGCGATTGGTAAAATCCCTCGCGCCAAACCGAGCGGAACAAGATCAACCCCCCCCCCCCCACCCGGGCGGAAACACCCCCCCCCCCCCCCCCCCCCCCGCTTCCCGACCGGACGATAGCTCGCGGAAAGCTCGACAAAACCGCGCTCGATTGAAAACCGACCGGAGCCGTTCGCCGGTCAACGCCCGGCAGACCGCCGTATCAGCGCCTGCACCAGTTGACGACAAAAGGAGCCGGAACCGCGACGACCAAGAGATATTGGCGCGCGTGCTCGGACGATCCGAGCTTTCGGCCCCGCGCGCGTTGTATCGAGGGGTGGGAGTGTCGTGATAGGAAAAGCATCGAGCTCGCATCCCTTCTTCTTCCCCCCG
>JAPYYV010010719.1:0-11169 GCA_030522625.1 Copidosoma aretas | reverse complement strand
TAAAGTATCAAAAATGACAAAAATATAAAAACTGATATTTTGACTCTTAAGAACCCTAGCCTCACAAAAATGTACTGGAGTACTTGTTCGACATTAATTCATCTATGTACAAAGTTACATAAAGATCTCATCATTATTTCAATTTGGGGTACAACTACCTTAATGTAATTGACTTGAGGAACTATAATGTTAAAAAATTGATTGAAAACTTTACAATTAGACTTGATACAGTCTTAAAAGACAACACGTAGATACGTGTAATTTTAAAGTTTCACTTGAATAATTAAAGTCGGTATAGGTTCGTTATACAAAAACTAAATGTTCAGATATACATGGCAAACAAGTTAATTTTTTAGGAAAAATGGATGTTAAATATTCTTTTTGTTTTGCTTTTTTTGTAACGATGAAAGAAAACAAAATTGTTGCAAAAATGGACAGATATGTTTACCTCCATTAACAAAATATTATGACAATTCAAAGAACATATTACAGAATGATGAAAACTAAAGATATTTTCAACGATACTACAACAATTGTCTAGTCAATTGTATGTATATGATAATTTTAATGCAGTAGAAAAAATACTTGAAAAGAATAAAAAATTTGTCAGAGAAAATATTGTTATTCGAACTAAAAATTTTACGAAAAAATTCGTTTGCAATGAATTATACTTTTATATATCAAGTCACTAATATTAACAATATACTAAATTTAAGAATGAATTTTATGCGTAACACTGATTAAAATGTGCATGAATATATCAAATCTTCTATATCAGATAGTAGTGCAATTATTGAATCAAATTCTGGAACAATAGAATTGTATGAGTTATGTGTTTATTCTAATGATAAACCAAAAAATGTAACACATTATATTTAGCTGAACAAATTATCACAGTTTGTAGATCAAATGGTATTTCAAATAATGATTCCGTCAGGATATTTAGGCTGGACCACTAACTACAATAAACATCTCGAAAATATGAAGAAGAACGTTTCTCTTTCACAATATTATTTGTAAAGGCTATCTTATAGACCAAATTCTATAAATTTCAGTCCTCTACTCTGCGGCGATAGCTTGACGCAGAAATTTATTTGCACCCCTATATTATGATTGACAGTAATAGAATGAATTTTTTTAGAATTGTCACTAGTAATCCCAAATGGAAAAAGTTGAAAGATATTTTAAAAGGTTTTCTAAAACATACAACTTCAAACTACTTTCCTAATAAAACTGTCCAAATATTTCAATTATAGTTCAAATTAATTTTGGATGACAGTGTGAAAAATGAGATTTTCGGTAAAGTATTATCTTACGTTTACTAGATATAATTTCAAAAAAGAGGCTTGCCTCATATACACATGTTAAGTACACTAAATCACAACAATAAGCTTTTACCATCAAATGAAATTGATAAACACATTTCTGCTCAAATTCCAGAGAAAATAAAATATTACAAAAATTGGTTATAAAACATATGCTTAATAGACCTGATTTTGAAATAACTCCTTGTTTTGATAAAGACAATAATACATGTAAAAAAAAATTTTCAAAATGATTTTTATCAGAAACAAAAATAACTAAATATTGTTATCCTGAATATAAAAGAAGCAATAATGTTCATGAAAATCATTTTTATGGACTGAAAAAAGTACTGTCGAGATACTAGCAAATAATTTATGGTAGTACCTTAAAATGATGTCTTGTTAATGAAATATAATTGTCATATAAATGTAGAATGTTGTGCTGCGATCCAAAGCATAAAGTATGTATTTGATGATATTTATAACAGCAGTGATAACGCTTTTTGTCAACTTATTAAAGAAAAAAATAATTATAAAATACACGATAAAACTTCCCAGTACATCGATGCCTGTTATTTCCATACACCTGTTGATATTGAAAATAAACATAGAATTATATTTAATTTAAACAAATTTGATAAAGCTTGTATTAATTGGAAAACGCCCTTAATAGCTTAGATTGTCTTACATCAAAAAGATAATTTTGCCAACAATATAAAATACATCAATTTTCCAGAATATTATATATTCAACAATCAAACAAAAAATTGGAAAAAGTGCAAATAAAAAAAAAAATGTACTAATTGGTAGACTCAATGTTGTGTCACCAAAAGTTTAAGGAAAATTTAATTTAAAACCCATATTGAACAAAGATATAGGCAAAATATCTTCTGATGAAGAAAAACAATCAATCGTGTAAAGTTTGATAGTTTCAAAGAAACGGTTATACACGTGGGTCTAGTTAATCACGATTCGCAAATTAATACAATTTTTCTGGATGCTTGCATATGTGGCGTACGGAATGCATAGCATACTAATACGTACGCGCCCCACCACCTTAGATAGGGACGTATGACCAAGAGGGAGGAAAAGCGGAACTCTTGATTCGGGTCAGAGAGTAGAGGAGAAGGAGAAGACTCGGGACTCTCGAGACTGGCAGACGTACCGACAGACTGCCGCGCTACCCTTGGCTCTTCCCTCGATCATAAAAAATGATAAAAAGAAGTGAATAGTCCTCACTGTATACTTATTTCGCGTTCACCCAACCGACCACAAACCCAGGTAACAGGAGAATTTTTGGTGTCAAAAGCGGGATCGGTTGAAAAGCGCACACAGCGTAGTACCACAAGACAAAAAGTGAGTGTTAGGACAACATAAAATTTTTTTTTAAACAAGTGACCAAAGAGTTGAGGTCAGAGAAGTAAAGAAAAAAGAGACAACGCAAAGCCAAGCCAGCGAGAGACTTCCAAGACAACGGAGCCAAACAGCATACCAGAGGTCGGACTACAACGCTTATCACAAGAGGAAAAAAAAGAAGCTTAAGGAGATCGACATCCAGATCAACAGGAAGAAAAGAGCGGTCCGGTGCAGCCCTATTAGCCATTTGGATAGCTACTACATAGTAAGTTTATAAAAATACAGAAATCTTTAATATATATACAGATATAAACTTCACTACCCTTGGGAAAGTTAAGGCAAAAGGGACCTTATTATATTTTTTTTTACATAAATAGCATAATTACACAAAATAATTAATATTATTAAATATTAACGAAATATATAAATGCCAAAATTTTATGACGATATAATAGGACGGGAAAACTAACGTAAATTATTATGACGAAAAAACTCCTTTAACTACGACATAAAAAAACGATAACAATATACACTTACACCTTTTTTTCATGCTTAACCCTAACTATATTAAAAGTGACGCCCGTAAGTAAATGCTACTAATTTAAACTGTACCTACCTAATCACGTTAGAAAAATTTTTTTTAGCAAGCAACACAGAACTTTGTTCCCCGAACAGCCAGAATGTTTATGAACAATTTAGCGACTACTTGGAATTACACAAGCTTTGATTCAAAATTATATTTATACTTCAACAAAAAAAAATAATAAACAAATAATATGAATAATAATAACGTGCCTAATAAAAAAAAAAAAGAAGAACGAAAACGAGATTCAAACAAAAATCATTGTATAATTGTCAAACCCATAAAATTAGACTTCATATACGGGGCGTAAAGTAGAATAACAAAAGTGAATTCCGTCACCATCTGACACGACGAAAAACAAAGAGAACAAAAAAAGATTGACTCTCAGTACCGACCCAAAAAACTTCCCATTTATCCGCTTGGAAACGGCAAACAGAAAACCCCCGGCTATTTACAAGCGAACGCTATCCAACATTATTTAATATATACATCCGGGACACCCGAAAACCATTGCAGACATCTGAGCCGGTACGAAAGAGAAATTGTAGATAAAAAAAAAACAACACAAAAACGAACTCAGACAAAACATACCCAATCAATACTTAATACAAGCGGTCACGATAGATCAAAGAGCAGAGTTTATACCAAGTCCAGCACAATTTACGTCGATTGAGGAATTTTTGAGGGAAGTAAAAAACAGGTACGCAAGCATCAGTAGTGCCACCATACTTTTAACACAATTAAAAACGATCACACAGCAAAGAGGAGAACATGTGGGATCCTACTGCGATCGCGTTTAAGCATGACATAATAGGATAATAACACTTCATGACTCGAACCCAACTTATTCTCCTACACAAAAGTTTGCACTAAAAGACAGCGCCGAAAAAGAAGCGATAAAATAATTTTGCTACGGACGACGGGCCCCATATAACTACAATGTAACATGCCTAAGTCCTGGAACATTAAACAAAGCAGTAATAGTAGCACTAAGTACAGAAAGCGAAATTTTCCTACGCTACACTTCTCCGGGAGGACGAAATACCAACATAGTCGTAACCCAAGTAAGACTACAAGACGAAATATATTACCAGGTAATTATGACCAGATAAAAATGACAGATTCACCAAAATGGGGTGCAAACGATAACAAGGAGTCAAACCTATACAGAGACAAATACGACAATCTTCCAACGCGACCGCTAGTAAATACAGAAAATAAAAATACTCAAGGTACTGAAAATGCTCAACCGACTCGAGATGAAAAAAAAGTAACAGGACAAAAATTTCGCGTATTCTAAGCACAAAAATCACAACACGAACAAATGTCGCACGCTAATAAGAGACGCCGAAAGGGGAAAAATAAATCGCATCAAAATGCGAAAACACTACTGGTAAAATCAGAATTACCAAAGAGGAGGTAATTTTAACAATACGCGAAGCAATAATAATTGAAGCTATAATACATACCCGCAAAACTGGAATAACGCTAACGATGGCTACGAAAAAAAGAATTATAGCACCCGCTACGGTTACAATAGAAACGAGCAAAATGAGCGATGCTGTAAACAACAGAAAAATCGGTACAACGATAACAGGTATAATTATAATAGTGATAATGGAAATTACGGTGGTAAAAATCCTAGTTATAAACACGGAGAGCCACCGTACGACATACCTGACTCACCTAACGATAAAATGCAGTACATACACACGGAGACTTTAAAATCCCAAGACGCTCGTCGCAGTCCCCAGGCGTCGAGTGTGACTCGGCAGTAAGCAAAGATGTAAACAGTGCACCCGCAAAAGAAGCAGAGCCGAAGTGCAGCGAGCGGGATTCACCCGAAAATTTATACAGTGAGCCACATCTCACGAATAACGTAGAGGCAAGCGAAAAAGCACAGCATGAAATGATACGGCCAATGCATGACATGGGCAACATACAAAATAAACCACTTGGGCAACTCAATAAAATACAGTCAACTGCAGGCGCACAAAATGATGACAATTATAATTTAGTCAAAATTTTACTATCAACTCAAAGCCCCGGGTTAGAAAAGGACACAGCCAACAAGAGCGTCTAAAAATCACTTGAGGAAGTAGAAATAAATATATCAAGTACAGGACACACACCACCATCAGTATGCCTAGAAAGCCCGCAATTAAGCAATGGAAGCGCGACATTTTACGCAGATGCGGGTGCCGAAATATCTATTATAAAGCGAGAAGCCTCAAGAAGGACTCATATATTAATTTTAATGAGCGAGTGCTCATTACCGGAGTGACGCACGGAGCACGATGCACGTCAGGAACAGTAGAGGTACCCCTAAATGGGATGATATGGACTACACGTAGTCCACGACGACTTCCCGATACAAGTGGAAGGACTGATCGGATGGGACCTATTAAAAAAACATGATGGCCACATATGCTTCAAGGAAAATATTATAATATTGAACGGCACCCAGATACCTTTGAAGGAACCAGAAACCTTCAAAATTTTCGCAAAATCGAGATGTACAATTTTTGCGCGCGTAAAAGAAGAATGTAAAAATATACAAACAGGATGAGTACCTGTGCAAGAATCAGAGGAAGGCATTTCATTCGGCAACTTTATTGCAGACAATATTAACGGTAAAGTGTATGCTGAATGCATAAATATTACAGATAGACCGATAAGAATATTTGTACCTCAAGTAGACTTGTTGGAGTGTGAGACAATTTGCGGGACAGAGCCATATAGCGTCGATGGGGATGACGGAAAAGGACTACAGGAAGCAATGATAAGAATTTTTGAAGCAAAACAAAGTGAAAATAAATAAGTGATTAAAAACAAAAACTAATTTGATGTAACCAATAAAGAAGAAAAAATTGAGAAGATGTTAAAATCGGCAGACACATCAGGCTGCAACGAAGAAGGACTACAACCCGTGCGCGAACTAATAGAACTTGACCCTTGGGTATTCGGCCTCAACAGAGAGCCTTTAAAAGCAACTAGCGTCTTAAAACACAAGATACCTACAACGACAGACAAACAAACTGTGGCAAAAAAAAACAGGTACCCGATCGCTCTAAGGGAACAGATAAATAAGGAGTTGAAGAAATTAGCGGACCGGGTCATAATCGAATCCTCTACGTCGCCGAATATATCCAACACATGGATAGTACCCAAGCAGGCAGGCCCAAACGGGAAGAAGAGATGGAGAGTGGTAACGTACTTCAGACTACTAAACGAAATGACAGTCGGTTCGTGTCACCCACTACCATTCCAAAGCGATATTCTAAACCATCTCGCATCTGCCCGCTATATAACTGTAGTGGACCTAAAAATGGGATTCTTTCAAGTAGAAATAAATAAAAAAGATGCTTATAAGACAGCATTTTCCAGACCAAACAGCCACAACCAATGGGCTGCACTGAATTACCAAATACATTCGTACGTGCGATAATACTAGCGCTAGCAGGCCTACAAGGACATGAAATAGAAGTATACATGGACGACATAATGCTGTTCGCAGCAACATTTGAAGAACACGGAAGACGATTTATAAGATTAGTTAGATGATAACAACATAAAAATAGAACCAAGAAAATGTCAGTTCCTCAAAATATAAGCAAAAGTATTAGGCCACATAGTCGGCAACGAACAAATAAAAACGAGCCCCGAAAAAATCAGGTCGGTAAAAAACTATCCAAGACCCACAAACACAAAGAAAATTAAACGGTTTTTTGGTCGTCCGGGATATTTTCGCCGTTTTATTAAAAATTGTGCTAAAATAGCACAACCACTTTTGAAACTTTTACTAAATAGCACGGAATTTAAGTGGCAGGAACCTCAACAAGAAGCATTTGACACTCTCGTTAACGCTCTGTGCAGCGAACCCGTACTCTTAGCGCTGGCCATGAATAAGCCATTGTAGTTACAACGGACGCATCAGACTACGTGATAGGCGTAATTTCAAGTCAAGAGAAAATAGGCGGTGATCACCCTTGCGAATATGCATCATGCTGCCTAAAAAGTGGTGAGCTTTTCTACCCAACATACGATGAAGAACTGCTTGCCATAGTCTATGCAAAAGAGCAATTCAGACCATACTTATACAGACAAAAATTTACAGTAGTTACCGACCAAGAGCCTCTAAAACATTTCCACACATCGAAAAAACCGGATCTGCGATTTACAAGACTAAAGGCAGAACTACGTGGCTACGAATTTGATGTTGTCTATAGACCCAGGAGAATTGATAGAGCACCTGACGCATTATCGCGCTACCTGATCCTGAAAGAAGGAGAGAAAAACCCCGAATTACCGCGCAGGGAGTTATACGAACTCGCAGAGGAACAGGAAAAAGAGGGATTTGGTGACGCGAACGCACTACCGCGCACTGGCAAGGATATACAAGATTCGCACAAGAGGGGAAAAAAATATAACAAGAAAGGACAGGAAAAATCAAATAGAAATTTCTGATTCAGACAAGTCGGACAACAAGGTAAAGAAAAAGAAACGTCAGAGAAATAATAATTCAAGCGAATATACGCCAAGTAACGACAGTGTTGCGGACTTAGAGTCACAATGGCCGGGGACAGAATCAGAAAGAAATAAAACACTAAAAGTAGGCAAAGCAACAAAAAAAAGACATCGACCACGTAAACTCTCAACACAAACTGCAAATAAAAAGGAAAAGAGGGGAATACAGCCAACTGCAGAAAGCGACAGTGACGAAGAAATTCTATCGCAAGGACCAATTAATGAAAAACTTGCATACATGCGGAAAGATACAAATATGCAAAAAGAAAAAAAACTCACAAGTACGCCTTTCATCAAAAGGGACGGAATACAAAATTTACAACGAAAGAGTCGTAAACGCCAGCTGGTTACACTACATAGAAAACTTGCAGAATTTTCCACTACACCCGAACTAGAAGATAAATTAAAGTAAATAATAATAGCAAACTGCAATACACCATCTGGCAAAAGAAAGGTGCTAAGAGATAAACATGGGGCAATAACGCACTGAGGATGGTAGCTAGTTAAGGCAAACCTAGCGGCGGAAACAGAGAAGAAAGAGAGTTAGCGAAAAAAAAGCGGGGCCCGAGAGGAAATATGTGTAGGATTGAGCAAACCGAACGAGATCAACAAAAAAACAAAACTTAAAGAGAGAGGACCATATGTGCGAGATAAAGACGAAACCTCGAGCGAAGAGAGACAGCAATCAGAGACGACGGGTACGAGCGCAGCCGAACCGTATCGACTACAGACGAATCGACGCGTATGGAGTGAACCGTTTAACATGAGAACCTATATCGAGAGAGAGGACGCACACAATATATCACAAGGCGTACCGACACGAGAACGCCTAAAGACAGGCTCGGGTCTGAACAAAAAAATTGACGCAATGCTCAATGACTCAATTAATAATTTACAAAAAAAGGTTTGGCTGGACATAAAACGCAAATATTTTAAGGGAAAGGTAGAAGTTAGAATTGATGCATGGGAAGCTGGTAGTACTACAAATCAGCAAAAAAACAAACATGTAGAGAATACACTTAATGACCTACAGTCAACTAATCAGTCAAATAAAGAGACCGATTCAGGTAGCGAAGTTGACCCAAATGCTGACAATAATACCCCACAAACAGAACCAATAGAAAATAACTAACAAATAAGAAAACACACACCGCAAAATGAATGGAATAAGAGAGATTTTGAGACTCAAAATTGCGGACTTCACTGCGCGGAGCCACACGAAAAATTTGCGCTAACGGACGTCTCGCGCAACGGAAGTTGTCTTTTTCATTGAGAACGAGGCAACGACCTAAATGAGGCATTCGTAGAATAAGTAAGCGAAGCAGAAAATGACATTAGAAATGACGTATTGAACTCAAGCGCCCTATCGAAGTACAGAGTATGCAGGATAAGGCTTCCTCAGGAACTACTACCATGGGGACCAAAGGAGAATAAGGACCCACCACCACTTCAAAAAGTGAAAAAAGTTACGGATCACCCATTTAGATATTTGGAAAATTAAACTTTTTGCTCAAAAACAGATAGCGTCCCTGATACCGAAACTATTGACGCACTGTATGAACGTGGATATATAAATCCATTGGTTTTAAACAATGAAACTAAAGAAGTTGGAAACGCGATTGTATGAAAAGTCAGAAAAGTACACGAGATACGTATATACGTGAAAAAACACTTTGACAATACTGTGCTGAAATCTGACATTGAAAAATGTTTAGTGTCCCTTAAAGCACCAATAATGGCGAATAAAATGAAAACTATAGGAATAGTGAGAGACCTAGCGATTTTAAACATTATTCAATGGCAATATTTAGTGGAGCAAATGATAGAAATTTTGAAAGACCTCAAAGTAGCAGCTGTACTATACACAAATACACTTGTAGTACTGCTGGCCGACCAGCGATATAAAGACATAGAAGAATACCACGGATCTGCAGTTGGCGAACAAAAAGGCATAAACAAAACATACAATAGGATAGCACAATATTTTTATTGGAGAAATATGCGACCGGACGTAAGGCAATTCGTTCTTGGCAGTAAATCTTGTCGAACCAAGTAACTTCTTCGAGCGAAAACAAAACAAGCAATGGTAATCACAGATACTCTCAGTAGACCATTTGAAAAAATATCTATTGATTTTCCCGGACCTGTAAATAAACTTTCAAGACATGGAAACACCCATATACTGTCAATTCAAGACTTGTTAACAAAATATATCGTCCTCGCTCCAGTACAGAGCACCAGCCAATGAAACAGTAAGAGCGCTAACCGACAAATTTATAGCATATTTCGGCGCACCGGAGAAATTATTATCGGATCGCGGAACCCAATTTATAAACAAAACTATGGGGGAATTCGCAAGATTGTTTAAAATTGAACAAATGGGGAGAACGGCCTACCACCACAAAAGTAATGGTGCAATAAAGCGCATGCATCATGTCTTAGCAGAATATTGAAAAGCATACCTCGATAAGGCCGAAAAATGGGACAAACTGTTACCATTGTGTATGATTGCATATAATATCTCAGAACATAAGAGTACAGAATACACGCCTCACGAACTACTTTTCAGACAAAAAGCTCGCATACCATCAAGCTTTAAGCGTCAACAAGATTATCTAACGTATGGCAAGTATTTCGAACAAATTGCTGAGCCTCTAACGGAAATGCGCACTATAGCAGCCATGAACCAGGTACAAGCTAGATTTCGCTCAAAATACTATTATGGCAAGAAATTCAATACTAAGTTATTTATGGAAGGAAAGTCCGTTTTTGTCCTTAAATAACCGTCAAACGGCAAATATGATGTATAATACGATGGACCTTTAGTGATTGTGGGAATCGATTATAAAACTCATAACGTAAAGCTACAGAGAGGTGATGATGTTAGAGTCACCCATGTAGATAAAATAAAGAAAACCTGCAGACTCAAAACGACTATACAAAATAAAAAATAAATAGCTTTAACCCAATTATCTAAATAAATGAAACAAACAGATCATAAAATAGCCCTTAAAACTTTTTTTTCTTTGCGGCCCCGGACGTGCGAAAAAGAAAATATTTAGCATAATTGATATTTAATATACATAATAAATAAATGGGTGAATAAAATAAAAGTGATAAAAATTATAACATCTAGAAAAGAATAACGAATCCGTAACAATAATAAAGAAAAAAAAAAAAGGTATAAATCTGAAATTATTATAATTAATTTCATTATCATTCAGGTGCATCGCAAAAATAGAAGGAGGAAGAGAAAGTTTATTAAATTTTTAAAACAGCACAATAGCTGTACATCTAATCTGCGGGACAATTGAATTGATAAACGATAAATGAGTTTATATTTGGCAACCCTTCAATCATTTTGTTAGTTTGCATGATCACCTCTTTCATGAAATAATA
>JAPYYV010010718.1:0-11627 GCA_030522625.1 Copidosoma aretas | reverse complement strand
CATAACTAGCAAACTGATAATTTATTAACAAATAATACTTACTTTCATACTTGTTTCCAAGTTCAGCAACAATGTCATCCCAAGCCTTACTTTTGAAGTGAGAGTTTTTATAATTTGGATCTTTTTTTCTCTACAAAGCTGGTCTGTTCATTATTGCACTTATAAGCGTTTCTTCTTCATCAACGGTCAGTACGATAGCCTTCTTTCGGGGTGTCTTGGTTTTGGTCATTTTTAAGAGTGCATACAAACTTAAAGACGATTAAAAAAAGTTAATCCCGTTCAAGAATTTCAGGTAGTAATCTCAACAGTTCGTTGATCTCGTAAACAATAGCTTAAATAGCTATAGCAGCAGCAGCAGCAACAGCAGGAGCAAAAGTAAAAACTTAACCACGAAAAACAGCGAGTTCACACAAAAAACGACTTTTTGCTGCCTTGTTTTGCAAAAGCAACCCGACAAAACAACAAGCAAGAGAGAGAAAAGGAGGAATCAGCTGGCAACACGAGCTATAGTACTGGCAAGTGAGAGAAATGTGAGGGATTAGTCGGCTACGGCAGCGTGGCTGCTGGTTGCTTCCTTTTGCCGACTGTTGGCGCTCATTGCCGACCTTTGCCGACCGATGCCGTTTGCTGCTGATCTCACTGTGAATGGGGCCTAACAGGTATTTCCACGCCAACTAAAATGACGAAAAAATTTGTTCACCTGAAAGTTGTTCTCTGATTCTTTAACTTGTTAATTATGTAGGCAAATTAATACCTGTGACTAGATTTTAAAAAATTGTTAACTTCTGGTATTTTTTCGTACACTCAGAGAAAAATATTACTGTGCTAATTATAGTTTTCAAGCTAAAACGGCTTTGGTCCATTCAAGTCATACTGCCTGCACTTTTGAGCGACAATAACCTTATCTACGAGTGGACACAATCTTGTTTACTAGTTATTTGTCTGCAGCACAGCTAAAATGGCCTGTGTTACCCAAGTCGATATAACTGCACAATAACTTACTATGCGACTCAAGCTAAAACAGCTAGGGTTTATGGTTAATACAGCTTTGTTTTTCTCTGAGTGTAGGATACAATAAACGTTTTGTTATATTTTCAAGGTAAGGTTTCCATGAATTTTCGAAGGTTTTCATGCCCAAAATGAATATTCTAAAAAGAATGAATTTTTTTACAATGAAAAAATTTTTTTTTTGCCTTCTAAATTTACAATAGCACCTTCGCCGCTTGATTTTAGGTTCTCACGCAAAAAAATAGCATACGTGACTCGTTCGAAAAGGCTTCTTTACGAACCTCGTAACGGCCCTCGCCTTTGGCTCGTAAACCTCTTGGTTCGTAAATACAAGCCTTTGCGAACTCGTCCGTAATCTACTATTTTGTCTGCAGAATTTGCCTACAGAATTTATAAGTTTAAGAACAAGGCAAAACCCCTAATTTGCGACCATCCGCAACCTTAGTATTAGTTGACTGTGAGTAAAAATTTTAGGATTAAACTCCTGTCGCTATAAGCTACAAATACACAAAATTAAACGGAGAAACAATTTTTTTGCCTGTATATACTTGGCGTGGAAATTCCCACGTATATATGTTTAGCCAATAATTAGATAATAGTAAGCATCTTGCTGCTGCAACAAGGAAACCGAGTGAGATTTAGTTAATCACTGTCTATGCTCTAATTACCAATAATAATGAAAATGTATGTATAAATGACTATTATACAGCGCGTATGTCAGCAATAAGTACACCCCCACCAAAGTCCAGTGAACCATTCAGGTGTCGATTTCTTCTGTAGACAGCGCAGTTTTTGTGTATGCCTAATTCGCTATCTAATATACCGTTGTACAAGTAGGTTCCAGTAGCTACAATCACATCTGGGGTCGGAGAAGTTAGATTCACATTATTACCACCAGCTTTATCGATTCTCATTTCGAAGAGATGGTATAGAGTGTAGGAGTTCTTCTTACCATTTCAACACTATTTTTTGCTATTGTGCTAATTTCATCAAACAGCTTAGCCTTCTGTGCTAGTCTCTTGAAAGACTGTCTCTGCGTGGCTGTAAGGTCCATGGACACGGTAATACCATCAGAAAGCATCCTCCAGCCTCCCAATACCAAGCTTACATCTTCTAGATTCTGCATATCAACCAAAATGGGCCTGACTCGACCATCAGTAGCCTTCCCTACTCTACGTACGTTACTAAAAGAAAGCCTAGTAATAATCTTGAAAGGCCGGAGAATTCTCCTCATCTCGAAAAGCGCTTTTTGTTCATCTAAAGCAAAGTCTTCTGACGGGCCGAAGAGCAACACATTTAGCTATCTTTTTACGGAAAGATAGCTATTTTTGAAGTAATACATCCATAGGCACGTTATGCAGGGAAGTAAATCAATACCATCAAGATTCTCTCTCTCTAAAATGTGTAATGTAATGGAAGTAAATTTCAAATTCTTTGCAAAAAAAAAGACACTTTCCATAAGATTCGATGAGATTCGAACTCTCGACCTCTGAAATACGAGCAAGGCACCGTATCCATTTAGCGACGATCTATCTTCTTAAGGCGTAATCTGTCACTGCCTCTTATATTGTGGTTCATAACTCATTTCCAATTCAAATTACCATGTACTGTTTAATATTATTTAAAATGTTCGATTTATTATTAATTATTCATTTATTTAAATAATTTTTTTCAAACCTTTAAAAGCAAAGTTTTACAATATTCTATCATACGTGCGGGCATAAGAAAAAAGAAAGAGAGAGAGCCACACTCTTTTTTCTTATTATTGGTTCATTCATACGAGGTTATATGAACAAATATTTGGTTTCTATTACGTCTTATACTTTCCAAATTTCTGATACTAAGCAACATAAGTGGATCGGTGAACGCTCGTGTCTAACCGTATGTCTTGAGATCTTGCCACATACTTATATACAGTCAATGTACAGTCCATAATGTGCAACAAAATTTGAAATGTGGCTATCAGAGTTCTGTGAGTATCCACCGCCATCTGTACCAAGAACCAAGAACATTAAGTGTACCGTGTGTTTAGTGTGTATGTGTGTACGTATGTTTACACGTGGAGATGTATGTGTAAATGTTTGTGTGAGTGAGTGCATGTGTGTGTAATACACACATCAAAAGATTTGTTATTATTTTTATTTAAATACAGTAAACAGTTACCAAAAAATGTTTAGATAATCGGCAGATCGATGCAGACGTCCAATATTTATTCAACGGATTGTTATTATGACTTATCCTCAAACTAATTAAAAAGACGCGATATCAAAAATAGCAATCCTTATCAGCGTTGCATAAAAGTTCCTTTCAGATTTGGGAATTCTCTGGTACTAACCTTCCTGACGTATAAGATGTATATATATATATGTAGAGCGGTAGTGATATTTGCCGGAGAACAGGGCTACCGTATTGATTCTGTCAGTTATGTCGGATTTTTCAAGGAACAGTCAAATCCGTCGATCGATCGACAACAGAGTAACATGGATCGATAAAGCAGATTGCCATGCTGAAGAAATTGTCAGGAAATTATGGCGATTTATTCACATATACATTTCAATGTTTGACAATGCATAAAATACAAGCCGTAATAATAAGAATATTATTTATATTCTCATAAAATCTTTCATTTCTGAATGAAAAGATAAAGTTGATAATAGTTTTATTGTTGTGAAGAGATTCTCTTCTTGCAACATGATCATTAATACCATAAGATCTAAAACCAGTTAAACCAGAACACTGACGTTCCTCGCGTTATATTTATTTACATTAATATTGATAATATAAGAACCAATGAAAGGTGACCCAGAGCGCTAACTTTCCTCGCGTTTTAATTAATGCCATTGTTATTAATAACATAAGCACTAAAGCCGGTTAACCCAGAGCGCTTAATTTTCTCGCGTTTTAATTATTTACATTATTATTATCAACATAAGACCTAGTAACAGATGACCCAGAGTGCTGACTGTCATCGCGTTTAAATTAATGACATTATTATTAATAACATAAGAACTAAAACCAGTTATCCCATTGCGCTCAATTTTCGCGCGTTTTAATTGATACTAATAACATAAGATCTAAAACCAGTCAACTCAGAGCGCTGACTTTAATCACGTTTTAAATAATGATATTATTACTAATAACATAAGATCTAAGACCAGTAACGCTTAATTTTCTCGCGTGTTAATCATTCACTTGGTTATTAATAACATAAGAACTAATGACCCAGAGTGCTTAGCTTACTTGCGTTTTAATCGTTTACATTTTTTAAATAAAATAAGAACTTATACCAGGTGACCAAGAGGGCTTACTATCTTCGCGGTAGAATTAATGACATTATTATTAATAATATAAGTACTAATACCAGGCGACCCAGAGTGCTAACTTTCCTCGCGTTTTAATTAATGTCATTGCTATTAAATACATAAGCACTAAAACCAGTTAACCTAGGGCACTTAATTTTCGACCGTTTTAATTATTAAAATTATTATTAATAATATAAGTACTAATACCAGGTGACCCAGAGGGCTAACTTTCCTCGCGTTTTAATTAATGTCATTGCTATTAAATACATAAGCACTAAAACCAGTTATCCTAGAGCGCTTAATTTTCGACCGTTTTAATGAATTGCATTGTTATTAATAACATAAGAACTAATACCAGGTGATCCAGAGCGCTTAGTTTTCTTGCATTTTAATTATTTATATTATTATCGATAACATAATAACTAATACCAGATAACACAGAGCGCCGACTGTCTTAGCGTTTTTAATAATGACATTAGTATTAATAACATAAGAACTAAAACCAGTTGACCAAGAGTGGTGTCTTTCCACGCATTTTAATTATTTACATTATTATTCATAACATAAGAACCAAAACCAGTTCACCCAGAGCGCTCAATTTTTGCGCGTTATAATAGGGTTCTTGCGTAAATTGTTTTTTTTAATCAATTTGGTACATCAGGTAGGATATCAAAAAATATTTGACACGTAGTTTTCCTTTTTTTATACAAATGAAAAATGACGGAGATATACCGTATATGACGGCACTCCCAATTCTAAAAGTGTCATTAAATAGTTCATGAAAATTACAAAGAATTCTGGATAGTATTCTGAATTTGTTATAATAGAACTCTTTAAGCGTTCTTTTATAACTCTAGCTATGTCACCTATATTATAATACCTTTATAATACTAAAAGAATGTTAGATGATATGTAATTTTTATACTTTCTTGATGTACATACTAAAAAGAGTACTTTTATAATACTAATATAGTACAAAAAATAGTTTTATAACACTAAAAGAACATTAAATATTTTGGAATTTCAGTTTATTATTAAATCATAATATTAAAAGAACAATTTTATAATACTAATATGCTAAAAACAATACTTTTATAATACTTAAAGAATATCAAGTGGTATATATGTTTTCTTTATGGACCACCCCATTAAAAAAAAAACCTTATTTTTTCATCGTGGAATTTAATAATTACAACTTTTCATACATTATAATTTTGTCCTTATACAAATCCTTATATATTAAAAATTACCACTTACTTTTTATTTAATGACAGTAAACAAAAAGTATACTCTAATTTCGTTTTAAATAATAATTAAATATAGTATAGGCCTAGTCATTTTTTTTTTTTTCTTCTTTCGCATGCTGTATCCAGTGTTCTAAATCATTGGTAACACCGTCTTTTGTGTAAGCTCTATTAGCGTCTTGAATGGTTTCTGTAACAGAATTATTATTTATATATAAATACGTAATCGTATAAGTTACGTAATTTTAAGTAGATTTAACAAATATGTGCATATTCGTATTATTACCAATGAGAATGGTACATATTTGTTTTGAGCTGATTTTATCTTTTTTCGTATTAACGCCGGACCATGAAAAGTTATTGGACACCAAATCTGCATCCAAAACATGCCTGCAAGCATTTCTTACAAACTTCACTTGAGTCGAGCCCCCTACGCTTCTAATTTTTTGAGCCTGAAAAAAAAAAAAGATGTCTGTATTAATTCAGATGTAATGTAGAGACATTTTTTTACTTCATATAATCTGGTCTCTTATTCACGCGTGTACACACATACATGTGATGAAACACATGTTCGTGTGTTAGTGAGCTTCAAGACAGTGAGCAGCAAAAGTCGGGACAGTAGCAGATTGGTTGCCAGAATTCCAGAAGATTAACAAAGGACGTCATATGGTTGTTTTTTGGCAAGAATATTAATATATATAAAATCCTTTCAAGTTTGGCAATGAAGGGATTTGCTGCTTATTCCCTTCATGCTCACTAAAAGGTGTGAGTGTGTGTGGGTGTGTTCTGAGAAGCTATGGGTGGATAAGCGGGAGAAGTTGCTGTAATTGACCCAATCAAAAAAGGTGAAAAGCTGTTTATTTATCACATAACTTTTTCAACAACTTGCAATCTAGTGTTTATTCGTTTTCTGATATTTTGTAGATGAGAATATGATGGCCTACTGTCACATAAATATGAACTACGCACTATCATCATCCCTACTCAAAATTTCTCTGTTGAAGAATGTGTGTTCTATTCACGATTGCAAATGAAACAGATATACCTACTAAAATGGTTCTCTAATACTACAATAGTTTTATAAAAACCATACGTATTGACGTCGGGCTTCCTCGGACACCGTCAGTAAGTCTTCCAACTGATCGAACTCGAAAACAGTTGTTATTGGTAAATTGGGCAATATCTCTTCTGGAGGATCCTGGCGAGGGCCATTCAAGCTTAATGCTTCGACCATGGATGTCAGCTGGTTCAACTTTTTAAGCGTTTGTTTGTGGTAAATTTTAAATCTCTGTTCAGTCAAGCAACCACCTACAAAATTACATTTAATCTTAGTAAGGGATAACTTCTATTCACAATATATATATATATATTTTTTTAAATCATCATATATGTTCCGATTAGCATTTGATTGTTAGACAAAGTACTTTAGTTTTATTTCGCCAACAGAGTCAACTAACTATACTTTTTTTTCGGAATTCAAAAAAATGGTATTAAAGCAAAAGCAGTGGTAACATATTACCCATGCATGTAGAAGAATTCTCGCTGATAGTTGCAACCTCCATGGGTTCCAAATAATCGAAGCTGTCGACTGAATGTAGAGAAACATCAAATCTGCCCGTTCCCACTGGAGTCGTAGATTTTTTTTTATTGTCCAGTGACCTTGTTCCAGTAGCTCTAGCTGCGTGAGAAGACCGTTAATTATATAACTAACTAATCAATCATGAAATCGTAGAAGACACTTTAATGAAAACTAATATTTACTAACGTTCACTGGCAGTCGATTTTTTCGTTGCAATAGTAGAATCATCAGAAGGCAACAAATGTTGTTTCAACAATTTACCTGTTAATGATCAAATAAATTATCGTTATCAAAACCGCAAATATCTCTATTTAACCACATTCATTGTAACTATGATCTCTTCGAGTCACACAGGGAAGGCTCCAAAAAATTCCCATGCTGTTGAATTATTCCTTACATTATAAGTCAACAAAGCTTTTCTTCGTTCTACTAGTACTCATCTTTTGGACCCTTCTCCCGAGATACATTAGGAAGTACTTAGATAAAATGATAGCATGATTGCATTACACGATACGATTATAATGTGGAAAAATTTGGTTTGTTAAAATTCAAGTTTTGCAGAACAACATTTGATTTCACTACACACAGGTACGTTTCAGCCAAACATACCTGTGCATGTTGATTGTGATCCCTAAAGGTCACGTGACTCTCGTTGGTACTTTTTCGGAATTCCCACTCTATACCCCCAAAAAATTTAATTTTTTTTTTTGTGGATCTATTGCAAATCACTTGTTTTATTATAATTTACATGTATTTTGGTAGAGAAATAAAAAAAAAATCCTATTGAAAAAAAAATTTGAAATATTTTTTTTGTACATACATTTGCTGCAAATAAAATTTTGAATATACTACCAACCTTATATAGTACAAATACACCTCGCGGGTGAATGACAGACCGGATACAATGTCGATCTAATGTAGTACGGTATTATATGCGGTATGCCACGCACCCGCGAGCTGTATCTGTACTGTATTACATCGGTACTACATAAAAAATTTATTTCCAACACATTCATGTGCAAAAAACACTTCCAAAAAAATTGATTTTTCTTTATGAGGGTACTTTGTTTTACGAAGAAAGCGAGGGTGGTGTCCACCCTTTGTACTTTCGGGGTAGATGCGGTCCACGCACCCTAAAGTTGTATATGATATTGTCTGAGTTCGGTACTATAAACGTCGCGTCGGTGGTCGTCAAAAGTGACCTTATTCCGGAACGGAATACTATGTAAAAGTAATGTTCCGAAATAGATTTTTCAAAATGTTTTATAGTTTATTACCCCTTTTGAATAATTTCTTCACCAAAATTTATTTTGCACACGACTGTATACCTTAGTAACTATCATTCGATGCAAAAACCCAAATTTTTTTTGGGGAGGGGGTATTCCGGAAGAGGACCCTTCCGTTATGTATATAGCCAAGACGACGAAAATCAACACACGTATAATGCGAAATTGCAGTAAATTAGTATGTTTACACTTTTTTTGCACTTACAAAGATTATAATTTGTTCAAAGCACGTGATTAACATGTTTTCAAGGAAATGTTAATATCATACATACTTCTTTCCTAACTAAATCATTATTTAAAGTTTATAAATTACGTTACAAAGAACGATACGAAGTTAAAATTATAACGATCGAAATCTTTTTTTTCTACATATACATAAGCAGAGATAGGAAAATTTTTTAAAGTTTAAAGGCAGGTTTCGTATTTCAAATTCATAGTTTTAAGCTTTAGTGACGGGCAAGCAGGAAAAAATATTGGTTACGGTACTGTTCTTTCCTCAAAATTTGCTATATGTGTGATTCTCCCGTATTTTTCGCGTTGTGAGTGTGAGAAATTAGAAACATACTGTTTCCTATTCGTAGAATATATGTGTAGTTTGGGTTGCGTTTGATGATTTGCATATATACATCGCGAGTCTCGTGATGTTTTTAGATACCAACAACAATGCTGTTATTATTATTTTTTTTAGTCGAATTGTTTATTATGCAGCGTAAGGAAAGGGTCACGAAGATTTAATAAGATTCCAGTTATCGGAAAAGTTGATTTCCTGACTTACGATCAATGGAACAATCGGACATCATAGCCATTACTGTTATTTTACCTTGCTTGTGTTTAATTATATCTCTGAGGACAGCATTTACACCTTTACACATCTACTGACATTTTATCGTGATTTTACAGGGTTTTTCACACTTGTATATATACGTATGAGTTTAACCTCACGAAAGAGTAATATCTGAAAAGCTACAATCGATTACTTTTAAAGTATCGATATTAATTTTTCTCTGTTTTTTTTTTTTTTATTTTTAATATTATAGAAAGTTATTATTTTTTACAGAAGATTTTTGTTTTAATATTAATAAAATACATTACATACAATTTTACAAGTGAGCAATAACCACAAAAAGGTTTGTGTATGTGCTGATAGTTATTTACGCAACAAGTGCGGAAAAGACGATTTCCTGCACGAGTTGTGATTGACGCGCACGAGTGGCCAGAGATGCCGGGAACGAGTGCCAGTTACTCACACGAGTGCGTAGCATGAGTGATGATCAAAACGGCACGAGTTACTGGAACTGGCCACGAGTGCGAGTCCATCACACGAGTGCTGAAATCGTCCCGCACGAGCTGCGTACAAGATTGTTCATAATATGTGTGAGGAATATTGATAGCGTTGATTCATACATTATGTATGCAAAGTTATAGTATTTCACATTTATTTCAAGTAATGTTCATGTATATATACACTATATACACATATCACGTGAGCCATCAATATAATTTTAACGATATTCAAAACTTCAGTAGTTATGTGCATATGTTATGCCTACTAAGAGAAATAAATTTTGTCTGGTTGTGCGGGGTCCAGGGGCGGCAGCCCCGGTAGGGCTGCAGGGGGTGAAGGGGGCGAAGCCCCCCCCTAGGGAACAACAAACAGGTTCGTTCAACAAAAAAATCAGATCCATCTCTCAAAATGGGGTTAATATGGCTCCGACGGAGAAAAAATTGTTTATAATATTTAAACAATTACATACATATTTAGAATGACAACATACGTTACAATTTTAAATAGCTTCATAGACTACTTCCCCTCCCATGTAAGTACCTGCCAACCTGCCTTGTTCGTTCCGTGCATCAACATTTACATTTGGCGTTCACGTTCAACGGCTTCGTCGGATACGGCGAATTCTCAATTCTATAACTGGTGCAGGTCAGGCGTCAGGCTGCAGAAACAGAGATAGGGTAGAGAAGGACCGAGAGATTGGGCTATTGGGCATTTAATATAGCATGAATACAGAGCTATAGTATTGTATACGTGTATACACTTGTATATGTATGCAGTACAGTTTGAAACTACTCAAATTTAGTAAGTCAGTAGTACTGACTTAGCAGTGTCAGTATACTCATACTCAATCACGCACACACACACATACATACATTCTTCAATAGTTACATACAAGCGCAGACACATGTGCAGTACCTCTCTCAACCGCTGTATGCAATAGTGCAGAAAAACAGTGCGGACAAATTTTACGGCATCGATTTTGTGCACTAGTGCAGAAAAACAGTGTGGAATTAGTATATTTCGTACCTGGTGGCGCATGTCGCCAGGGCGATCCCTGTGATGCCCTGGTTGGATGCGCACCACGTGTGAACGCTATTTTTCCTACCGAGGGCGCAGTAAACGACCAAAGGAGACCAAAAACGCCCCGAGGAAGGAAAAATATGTTCCGCACCGATTTTCTGCACTAGTGCGGAAAAACAGTGTCGAGAAATTTTTCCGCACCGTTTTCTAACACACTGTGTAGAAAATATTTTCTACAATGTTTTTCCACATAGAGCGTGGGAAGTCGCATTTCTACACTAAAAACATTGCGGAAAATTGGTATTTTCTGCACTGTTTTTAGTGTAGAAAATCCAATATCCCACACACTGTGCAGAAAAATTTTTTAGTACAACATGACACTTGAAACTATTTGAATTTCATCCGCGTGCAATCGTTAATTCATACCGATTGTGGAGTGTAATGATAACACTTTTTTATCCATGTTCAACTGTTAAATGTTTAATAAATTATATTTTATAGTTTTTTAAATTATCATATTTTAATTGTAAAAGTGTAACTGTATCAAAACAGTGATTAAAT
The DNA here is from genome assembly GCA_030522625.1 of Copidosoma aretas. Classification (NCBI taxonomy): domain Eukaryota; kingdom Metazoa; phylum Arthropoda; class Insecta; order Hymenoptera; family Encyrtidae; genus Copidosoma; species Copidosoma aretas. The sequence goes on along the minus strand of JAPYYV010010718.1, from coordinate 342 downwards.
TAATGTAAAATTCATACATGTACTCTGATGAATAATTTAAATTGTATATACATTTGTGTATATGTACATATCGTAATACATAAAATACAAGTAAGCAAAGTAAAAACAATTAATGAATAGAATAATTGTTTTGAAACTGTTGAGTGAATAATTGTCCAGGTTAAAGAACGATTGTTTTGTTTGCTCTAATCGGGGGGCGGAGCCGGGGGCTCCGCCCCCTGGTCCCCCGCCAGGGCTGCTGCCCCAGGGGTCGGATTTAGTGCTTCGATAACCGAAATACCATTCGATAGTGACCGTCACACAACCCGTGAAAAATTTAACGATTTTATCGACCGTGTACGG
>JAPYYV010010717.1:0-11170 GCA_030522625.1 Copidosoma aretas | reverse complement strand
CTGTTGGGATTTTCGAGGCCTCTCGGGAGACTTATGGAAGATTTTGAAGTACAAGTAGACGAGCTAGGCTGCGGATTGATAAGAAGCAGACGCGTATTACAATAATAATAATACGGTACGATGGGCGCGCTCGGTTTCGTCAGCTCGAGGGCCCTGTTTGGAGAAATTTTTAGATTACAGGCTCTTAAGGCTGCGGGAATGAGGAAATGTGGAGGCTCGGGACGAAATTATACGTCGTGCTTGATGTTTTTTTTTTTATTTTTTTTTTGGGAGTCTCGTGGGTTTTCGAAGCCATCCGACGGCCGGTGGGATCCATGTGTGCAGGTTTGAGATGGTTGTTACAGTGGTCTGTTTTTGATGAGTATTGCTAAGTATAGGGGGAAAGTTTGAACAATAAGTTTTTAATTATTGAAAAAAAGAAAATACAAAATTTTGTTGTCAAGTATGTAAACGTTTTTTCATCAAGTGAGTTAACACCACTGCATCAGTACGATGCCACAATCGTTTGGGTCGGAAAGACTGTGTATCAAAATGTGGCTTTACTGTACTACAGGATCATCCCTATCAGTTGAGCTATCGACCAGATATTTTCCATTGAATATTTCAAAAGCATTAAGGAGATGCTATCGACGCATAATATTATGACCCTGCGTTGCAAAAGAAAATATTTATAAAGTTTTTCATATTACAGCACTTTCAAAATTTCATGATCAAAAAAATTATGTTTCGTTACATCTCGACAAATTTGGATTTTTTTTCAACATTGTTTTTAAGCGTAAAATCGTTTAATTTTGAATCCTCTTCCAAATCATGTAAATATTTTTTTCGTAAAAATCCTCAAAATACTATATTTTCATCCGAAATTATTTTACGAATTCATTTTTATTTCTAGCATCGAAACGAAAGTTGGTGCAAGAATTCAGTTTTAACATAAAACCCTATTATTTTGAAGGTGCAAAATTTAGTGCTTTTCTGAATGAATAACAATATAAAGTAGTACTTAGCTCGAACGAGAGCATTAATTTTGAAGACAAAAATCTGCGACACACAAAAGGTGAACCATTATATTAATCTAGCATGGAGTATTATGGAGCCCAGATCTCAGAGAAACGAGAAAAAAAAAGTAAAAGTCCACACATGTTCGTTGTACACATCTGCGTCCTCCTTTCGGACAGATGGTCCCAACCAAGAAGATAATGACGTTTTAAAATAAGGGAATCCTATATTTTTTTCAACTTTTTTTGTTAGAACAACAGTGGTCCTACAAAAAAAAAGTAATGTTTTGATTTCTTACGTCATTGCTTCGTTTTATGCCTACGTGTGATTTCTTTTGATTGCACTACTACTGGTTCAAACGCACATTCGCATAATTATATGAATCGCGGACAGTGTATGGCTTTGAGAAAACCGCGATAATTATATCTGCGTACCATACCGGGCATCGTTGGTTCGCGCGCGTGCGCTTCGTTTTTCCTCGTTTTTTTTGCGTCATTGATAGCGTTATCCGGCTGATTTGAGATTCGCGAACACTGGAATGCAGTTCCTTTCGTTGTATCGGTCGTTCACTTTCTACCACGATAGTCAACACGTAAGAGACGCCCTCGATTCGACAACACTAAGCATACGAATGCTCTTCAAGTTATATCAACTTACATCTGGAGTAAATAAAAAAAAAACCAAATACTTCGAAAATGTAGTCGCAATATAATTTCTCACTCGCAATCATCCATTCATTTGAAATCGCGAATAAATTGTAGTCGCAGAGCCCGCGAAGCAATTTACAATCCAAACAGACTGTATTTGAGCTCAGGTAGAAAAAAAAATGCGAAACTGGTTTAAAACAAAATTAATAGCCATATACACTCGAATACAATAAAAAAGTACTGCCAAGTTTATGTAACTTTAAACGACAAGCTGAATTCAAAGGCCCCGTTACATCGGCCGTACGGAACAATTAAAAGCAATTGCTCAATTAAAATGTACACCCGAGCCCGGGTAACGTGCAGACACTATTATACAGGGTGTATTGCTCACACGTATTTATAAACTAAGCAACGATAATCAATTGACTGTTGCGTAAGCGCTCGGTGTACAGTAAAATCAGAGAGCCGAGATACCACGTTTATATGTATACAGGCGAAACGAAATAACGTTGGATTTAACTTGATTAACGAAGCGAACGTGAGATTTTGTTTTGAAATTTTTTACGTGATTTTATAACACTGGAAGTACTATTCTTGCAAAACGCCTTTTGCATAATATCCCGATGAGTGTTTGCTAAAATCTTTATTTCTCAAGAAATCGTGATTTTGTATCAAAATCAGAAACAGCAGAAAAACGGATACTTAGATGCGTGTATCATGTAACTAAAGTAATCAATGCTTGTGATTGATTTCACAATTGAATAAATTTTCTCAAATAGACTTGTAGACCTGTCACGTAAGTAAGACATAATGTAGTGAATAGGGCCCGCATTCTACAGACCAAGAAGTATTGTGTATTTTAATATACACGATGATAAAAAGCATGTCGTATACGTACAGGTATTGTACGGTTTCAAACTTTTAAATTCAAAGAGACGCCAATGCTGAGCATGTACATGTAATGCGATTTTCTTAATTTATTGCTTCACATAAATGCCATTAAAAGTTTTGGTATGCATATTACAAAAATTATCAATACACTCTTACCTACAATTTTTTTCAAATATTTGTTACATACAACATTTTACCTATTAGATATTTTTTAATTACATTTGGTAACACTGTATGAATTCGTTCAAGGCATAAAAATTAAATTGAATAAAAACTGTAGGACATAGCCAATTAAAAAATTTGATGTGAAATCGTTTTGTATTTTAAGAATTCCGATAAATTTATCTTCATAAAAATTAAAAAAAAATAGCGTTGATTTTGCAAACAAAAAAACTAATTATATTACAATATTTAATTTTCGATAAATTTCTTCAAGGCGTTTTAATGTTTCGAATTTTTTTGTGTACACAATATTCAAATTTTTAACATTTAATTTTCTTTCCCATAACTTTCAAGCCCTTTAGCAATGTCCAGGCAGAATAAAAATATATAAACAGTCACAAAATAGCAAAGGCTATACTATATCGCTCGTGCCCCTATACATCAAGTGCACAAGTATAACAATAATACCGCACAGTCGATTAAACTCGTCCGGGCGCTGCACGTGACGCACGCGAATTTTTCTGCACCATCGGGCGCGCGAGATATCAGAGTAACACAATATTACGTGACGCCGCTAATAAACGTCGCCAAGTTCACGTAATTATATTTTGCAACGATACTTGATTCCCGCATCGAGCACGCGCGTCTGCTCCGATCGATCGAGGTCAAGCGACAACTGGGATTTGCTGTATAGTTTTGCCTACCCGATTGGCGTGCGAAATGGCCGATTTCGGCCCGACCCTGCTCGAAATCGGCTCGGCGGAATAAACCCAGCCGCGAGAGCAAACATAATAGTGCTTGCACGTGCCGGCTCGGTTTCCGCGTTCAACTTATCGCGATATTCAATTAGGATTAGAAAACAAACGCTTGGGCACGCGATTTTCGGGATATACCCAACCCGCGCTGGAGTCTTAATTTTCTTGGCCGGCGATATGATGCATGAAACGTTGGACCGCGATTTTTGTATGTATAGGTGAGATTAGTTGATAGCACCCCGTTTTTAATTACGCATGTGTTTACTTACGTAAAGCTTTTGCGTTATCAATTGAGCGTGAAACTGTAGCGCGTGAGATGGATGCTCGGTGATGCCGATGAGTTGCGTCAGAATTGATTCGTAATGGTAATGGTAGCTGGTGTTAGACACAAAAATTCCAGCGGTTAGATAACTGAGGGACGATTATACCACTTCGGTTTATTGTAGATGCACCGTGTGTCGATGTACGTTACGAACGAATCTCGGTGCGGTGAATAATTTATAGATCCCTTTACACATATATATGTATATGAACGAAATATATGGGTCCACCTATTTTTATTATTATTTGTTTTCAAATTACTGCTTGTCCATTGCAAGTGCGTTGGTGAGATAGTATAGATGCGAATAAACCGTATCGGGCTATGAATTACATGCAGTTTGGTTGATTTTAATTCTTATAAATTGTTCGACAATCAGTATTTGGATACGATTTATTTACAGATTCTCCAGTGTATGTGAAATCATTCATTGAGTTGAGAAACGTTGTTTGAAAAATTCTATTTGAAAAACGACGTAATTCAATTTGTTTTTCAAAAACCTATCCTAAACAATTTTTTATTCAGATATGGCGTGTTTCAAAAAATTTTTTAAGAATTTTGGTACTGTCTTGTGTTGATCTTTTTGGGAAAAATAAAAATAAAGATACTTGTCTCCGTGCAACATTTCGTCGACCGGTGTGCTAACCGCTTCAGGTTTTATTAAAAAAAAGGCAGTACAATAACTGATCAACATATGACAAATACATATTGTATTATTATTCTTTATATTCTCACTTTTTACATATTATATTTTCACCATATAACATATATTATTATACTCTACATTTTCATAAATATCTTACTACTATAAATACCACAAATGTTCATTGTTCTTATTATTCACTTTTTTTTGTTTCCATAAAAATACAGAATTCAGAATTATATAAGTTATCATTATCAAACAGTTTGTGTCACTTACTCTGTTTCAATTACTTTTCTTTATTATTATCACAGCACCGACACTTTAACTATCTTGTGTAACTCTTATTATATTCCACAGCCACTGACTTACCAACCAACACCTCGTTTTACTTATGTCCTCTAAACCAAGCTGAGTGCCTCTAGATCCTCTTTCGAGTACTGTATTCCTTTTTCCAGTTCCGATCCTTTATCTCCTGTCTTTTCTTTCCATCCTTTTATCGCCGGGACACCCCCAGTGCCTTTTTTATCAGCACCCTTCTCTGTCATTCTTCTTTCATCCTTCTAGTTGTCTAAATCATCTTATTTTTGTTCTAACTCATTGTCTCCTACTACTTCTAACCTCTCGTTTACTCCCTTGTTTTTCGTAATTATCTTACCCATCTATTCGCTGTATCAATATCTATATCCTGTCGTTCCTCGTACTATCATGCGAACTCTCCTTTCTGTACTCCTCTCTCTCTCTCTCCTGATATCACTTTTGATTTTCTTCAGCTGTTTTATTTTTCCTTTCTTCTCAGTATTCCCACCTCTGTTAAGTGATCTGCTCCCTTACCGCTTTATCAAGTATTTCCAATATACTCTGGGATGGTTTTGTTATTGCACACTCACCTAGGACATGTTCCAATATCTTGGCCTCACTTTTGCACTATCTTGCTATTAGTATTCTGTCTTCATCATGCTTTCTGCCCTCCAGGTAGGCCGGCTTTGTTTTACTTGCAATATACTTGTATCCTTTGAAATAGTTTGACGCATCCATCTTCTTATATCTTTTCTCTCGCTCTTTTTGTTACAGGTTTCTAACTTTTGTTACCAACAAATCTAAACAGCTCCTAGCCTCCACCACTATACTCATACCTCCAGTACTATGTATATCTTGTTTTTCGAGTACTGGTTATACTCTCCAGCCCTTGCATGATTCATTTCTTTTTTACATTTAATAACCAGCAGCTTTTTAGACTTCATTGCATTCCACTCGCAGTTGACAGCTCTCCACAATGCTTTTTCCGAGATTTCCTCTATTTTTGTTTCTTCCATCAGTATGTGGTTGGGCGTATTCTTATCCAGTCCAAAGGTCCATTTGACATACCTTCTTTTTATGCTATCCAATCCTTCCTCCTTCGACCAGACCCACCACTCTGCTCCTACTAGTGCTACGCTTTTTACTAGTGCAGTGAACATCAAAAGCTTTCTATTAACACAGTCTCTCTCCAATACTCTACGTATTTTTCATTACCGTCATTGCCCTCTTTCTCCTTTTCCTTGGGTATGCCGTTGCCTTCCCATTCTTTTGCAGGGTGTATCCTAAGTACTTCACTTCCTTCAGTTATTCTATTCTTTATCCTTTCTATTCCCATACTCTGTTTTTACCTCCTTTTTTTCCTCTTTTAATTACTAATATTTTTGTTTTTTTCTGTGTCGAGAATCATGTTCTTCCTGCTCATGTATTTTTCAAACCTCTCAAGTATTCCTTTCAAATTCTCTTCAAATTCAGCTATTAATACTCTATTATCTGCATATGTTATTGACCAAACCTTGCTTCTGCCAATTCTTACACGTCCTGTAACTCCTTTTATTGGTGTCTCTTCCAGATCCTTGTGATATATATTGAACACAGTGGGGGTTAGAGACAACCTTGCCTTAACCCTTCAGTTTTTCAGAAGGGCTCCGACTTTTTTTCTCCTACATTTACCTGCATTTCCGTTTCTTCAAAGGTTTCCAGGATCCTTTCTCTTTGTTTTGGACTTACCCCAATTTCTTCCAAGTTTTTATTCAGTATTTTCCTATCTAGTTTGTCAAAAAACTCCTTCAAGTCTGCAAAGCAACAAAAAACCTTCCCATTTTTTCTGTCTAATTTCTTGTCTACTCTATGGTTAAGGACAAAACTGCATCCATGGCTCCTCTTCCTTCCCTGAAACGAAACTGCCCCCTCTTTCAGTTTCTCATCTATTTCCTGATTCAGCTTTTCGTTCAACAGTCCAGCATATATTTGATATGCTGTTCTCATGAGAGTCACTTCTTTATAGTTATTGGCTTGGTTCCTCTTCTCTTTCTTATAAATTGGGACTATTATACCTTTATTTTAGCTGCTGGGCGCTCCACTGCCATTCCAAACTTTTGTGAGCAGTTCCCAGATGCATTCACCTAGTGGTACTGACATTAGTATTCACACCTCGTTATCCATCCCATTCTCTCCTGGTGATTTCCTGTCCTTCAGTCTTACTATTTGTCTTACCAGGTCCCCTTTTAACCTTTTTCTCCTCATATACTTGTTTTACGTTGTATGCAATCCTCTCCCTCTCTCTCTCTTGTACTGCTTTTAATTTCTCACTCTCTCTTTGCTATTCGTGGGACGTCTGACTACGATCTGGCACGAATACCTCTCTGCCCTCATCCCTTTTAAACCATACATTCTCGACCAGCACTTTTTTGTATCCCAATTTCGTAGTCTTCACTCTTTCTTTATTAGTTCTTGCAAAGTTCCTCGCTTTTAATTGAATTTGTCTCTCTCTTACTGTTAAGTCACCCTCCATGTACTCTTTTCTTAATAGATTTCTCTTCTTTCTCATGATTTCTCTCTGCATCTCCCAGCGGTGTATTTTTGCTAGGAACCACCTGTCTTTGTTTTGATCTTTCACTTTACTAATAAATTCGGCTTTACCAACCCTCACCGTACATCCCAACTTCGCTCCAAAAACTTTTTCCACCTACTTTTCCACCTGTAGGCCATGTCCTTCCACTGATACCCCTTCTATTATTACATTGAGTTGTCTACCATCCCTTTCACTCTTCTCACTGGCTTCCTCGATCTTCGTTATCCTGAACTTTATATCATCTTTCTTTTTTGTTGACATTCCTATCCTCCTCACACGAAGCCTTGCCCAGCCTTTCTATACACTCGTTCCTTAGTCACATTATCATTCGTTATCACCATTGATGGCTTATGAGCATTGAGCACCTTATTCCTTTTCTCTAAATCCGACCTTGCTTCTGCCTTGTTGTCCTCCAACAACTTAGAAAGTCTTGCCTCCATCTTTTTCAATCTGTGTTCATGTTGTCCAGTTGTTTTTCTTCGTGCTTTAAAAAATCTACAGCCTTTAGTTGTTTGAAATCCTGCACCTTCGACTTCCTTGTAATCCCTCTTCGCCTAGACGCCTGCTTGTCTTTGGGCTCTTCCCACTTTTTCTATGTGTATACGCTCCTGCCATGCGCTCTCTTTTGTAGGTTATACTTGACCAATATTTATACACCTTAAACAGACTCATTTTGCTTATTCCACTTTTTTCAATAAACTATTACTATTACCGCAGTTACTTGATGCTTTTATTTAATTTTCAGTCTGTAATTTATTTTTATCGCGCGATTTATATGCGGAGCGTAAAGCTATACTTACGTGCATGTGCTCTTACCGGCACTCCGCCAGAAACTCTGACAAATACATATCAAAACTAAAAACAGAAATACCACGGATCACCTTTTACGAACTCTGAAGGAATTATTGCAATAATTTATAGCTGAGCACACGCATGAACACAAACTTTTGAACACAGAACAATACAAATTCGAATCTTTCAATGCTTACACATACACAAACATTCACATTTACAAGCAGAAATGTGAAAATAAATCTTCCATACGTATGACTCAAGTCACACATGTCCTCTTTATTATTAATATTTTGACCATCGGAGACATTGTAGAGATTCTCAGGAATTAATCGATTGTTGTAATTTAATTCTTTGTCTAATATTTTGACATCATCCCATACAAAAAATATGATTATTGGAGGTTTGATGTACAGAAACTGCGGGTCCGCTTTTATAATTATTTTGATGTTCTCTTTTTCTTTTTTCAAATACTATTTTCGTTTCCTCCGTGTATTTTGAGGGACAGTTGCCACATGGAAGCTGATACACTACATTGATATTATCTGGAGTATGTGTTCCATCTTTTCCCAATTATATAATATTATTTGAATTATTATTGTAGTCAACATTTCTCACTATTGTTTTATGATGTTAGAAATTGTAGGAAGATATGGTAGGATAATCATAAGATTAGTAATAGATATTTGTAGTGGAGTGCTTGATTTATCATTACTGTTGATTCATAAAAGTATTCTCTTTATGTGTTTATCAATGAAATAAGTTGGATATCCGTTCTTATGTAGCGTGTGCCTTACAATCTTAACATTCTCGCCGCGAAACGATCGATCTGGCAGTTTTAAAGCTATGTCTCGTAAATTATATATTACTGTTCTGCGTTAGTTGAAGTAGAGTTTAAAAGTCCATGGGTGAATGTTTTCTTACAATATCAGTTTGTTATGATGTTATTATTCTGTTGGATTAACAAGTTTTTGAGATGTGTTTTAAAAAACGATTTGGAAATCGACGATTCTGAAAGTATTTTGGGGTAACACGTTTTTTACATAAAATTGTTAGTTATGACGATCCCCCACTCAACGAACAAAAAATAAAAAAATCTTTTTTAAAAATTGATCATTAGTTGAGATGATTATCGTAATAATTAATGGCACATAATAGTTATTTTCATTACAATAAAATCTCTTATAACCCGTAGATCTATAATCTTTTGACATCAGCGCTAGCGCGAACACTCCCGCAGCACATCTTTCGAAACCATCTTCAATCAAATCCAGGACACCGATCGCACTATCCATCCGACAACTATATAAGTTATACATTACAGCACGACGAAATACGCATGCAAGCCTCAGATTTGTGAAAGCCCAAAGCTTCTTATAATTATAGCAGCTCTCGCTTGAGACTGTTACGCTGCACGCATCCATACATACCACGAAAGACTCGAGCTTTCGATCATACTTATATCATAAAAACCAAGCCACGTGCCGTACCAAACTCTCTTCCGCTCGATATAACAGTTGCTATGCCCTTACATCCGCCAACAGAGATAATTGGATTATAATCCAGAGTCTGATAATCCGATCGTCTCGCAGAGAAGACCAAGTTACTTATTATACATGTACATCCCAACTGGATCGATTGAGCAACCATATACCACACATTATAATTCATACACTGCACACTGTGCGCACTGTCTCGTGCGTCGTAATTTCTGGATGCCGTTGTACTGCACACACAATACATCGTATCCACGCCTGGCTTACTTACTTGCGCCCTGCATACATACACATACACCGTACATTATCCACGCGCGGAACACGATATTCCGTGAATTCTTGGAATAGCACGCGCTCGAGAGGAGTTTCCTGTGCGTACGCATACCTACCTTATACATGTATATATATATTATACGCGCGCAAGAACAACACACCCAGGACTCCCGATATCCCACACATTACTAGCGCCCGTGCGGGCGTGTGTAAAAATGCGAGCCCGCTTCGGGGCTCTCGGATTTCGTCTTTCTCTCTTTATACTCGTTCGTCGGGCTGAACGTATATTAAGTATACGTGTGCGTAAACGTAATCTTTCTGTCTTCACGGGCGCCCCCGAGGAAGTGGGGGGGGCGGGGGGGGGGTGCTCCCAAGTGTGACGGCTATCCCCGCGCGTGCATGTATATCCTGTTGGTTTGAGGTGAGCCCGGCCGGGGACGACGAAATCCTCCTCCGCCCTTCCTTTCTCCCTCTCTCTCGATCGGACTGGTTCGCTGGGTGCATTTTTGTTTTTCAGTCGGTGTAAGAATCAAGTATCGTGGTTGGTAAAATATCATTTTTTCTTAGACATGTTGTAGAAAAACGTAGTATTATTTTTACGTTCGACCAGTACAATTGGAGATACCTACCTTGTAATACAGCAGAGAAATGTATCCGCGTCATCGCAAAACATGGTTATACAGCCGTATACAGAGCAGCAGTGGTCACTTTTTTAAGCTGCCCAAGATAATTACTAAACTGCTACAAATTGATTGTTCAACAAAAACAAAAACAAAAAAACCAGATACTTGATTTTCAAGTTCGCTATTAAATTTAGTATGTTGAAAGATATTATTTAAAACGTATTTTAGTGGGTTCGTGATAATTAGCCCTCCATTATTGTTTATAAATCCAAATAAGGAATCAGCGATTAGTTGGGGCGAGTTTGAAAATAAATACACTCAGTATTGATTATCTTTAAAAGATTGTACGTATATAGATGGTCCTATTAATATCAATAATTTCTGCAGCTTGATGAAATCTTATTGACTTCTTCACTAATTAAAGTAATTAAGCAGTGTTTGAAAACCGACCAGAGATTAAGGTTCAATATTGATTACCAACAATTCATATTTTTAATGTACAAAAATATGTGCTCATCGTAATTAATTATACAACGATCAAACTACATATTTTGTACAAGGGAATAAAATGTATTGGTTTCTTTCTATCGATTAGACATATGTTTTTCGAATCAAAAGGATTCGCGATACTTATGACTTGCCCAGAAAGAAGTTTGTGTTCTAAATTAAAAATAAACACAACAAGACATTGTTTGAATATTAAA
>JAPYYV010010716.1:0-12124 GCA_030522625.1 Copidosoma aretas | reverse complement strand
GAGGAACAGCTCCACGACAGCGATTTCCGTGTCACCCTGCTCTTTTAACATCTTTTTAATGAATGAATATATATCCGGATGATTTTTTCCCATCAACAGGTGAAACCGATGGTGCCAGCCCTCCGAAACATTGTCAGTTTTGGCCTCGCCGCTTGTACATGTAACATATTGATTCCACACGTGAATTTTGTACCTTGGCGGGATGGCCGCACGGGCGCCTCTTTTTTCCCTATCATGTACATATGTCACTTCAAAATATTTAATAAAATCACTTTGGAGGTTCTCCTGCTTTCAATCCAGTAAAATAACATTCGACGTCACTGATGGTAACGAATGCGAGGGCTGCCAGCATGTGCGTGAATTTTTTCATTTTCCGATCGTTGCAGTCATTATACGCTACTTGTAGACCTTCTGTTTGGATTTTTTTAGATTTTCTAGTCACCGTACCCAATACAGTAAAAACTTGGGTAAAAATACGCGGCGCTACCTGTCGACGGAAGACTTTGGTAAGGGAAAAACGCGAGAGAATTTTTAAATGAATATGATCGAGGTCAAAAAAATTTCGGGTCAGTGGACTGTCGGGTCAATGGATATTCGGGCAAATGGGTACTCGGTCAAATGCATCCTCGGGAATATGGGCCTTCAGGTAAATGGACCCTCGGGTGAACGGATTCGGGCGAATGGTAGGGAATCATAATTTTCCCTCATTTCTTTGTCACCAAAGAGGACATTTTCTCCGGATTTGCTCGTATACCCCTCGTACCGCATGCACGGAGGGTGAGTCCATACACACATGCACCACGGATCGTCTCCTCCCCCCTGCGCGCACGCTGGTACGTACATCGCGTTGTTCGCCCCGTGTTCCATTCCCTCCGTCCTCTTAATGTGTGTATAAATTCGCTCCACGTTCGTACACCGAACGAGCAACGATGCAAGCCTCACCGCCAGCCAAGTCCCCCCCCCCCGCCCGGGTCCCCCCGCCCCCCCCCCGGCCCCCCCGGGGCCCCCCCCCCCCCCCCCGCGGGGTCCCTCTTTTAATTCCCCCCCCCCCCCCCCCCCGTCCGCCTTCCACTCTGCGTTGTTTTCGCGTTACTCCGTCACATTTACCGCGCCCGTCCGGGTACAGTGCACACCTGCAGACTGCAAGGGCGGCGGGATCCACTTGGATTTCCATAAGCGCGAGTGCTCCCGTTGTCCGCGTTAATCTTCGGCTGCTGCTGCTTGTGCCTTCTCTTCCCAGTTGCCGCTCCTGCACGCATGTATACAGCCAGGCGCGAGCAATGGCCTGTGGCGAGCTTTCTTCCCCTCTGCCTCGCTCCTTCGTCCACCACGGATACAATCTAGTCTCTTCGTGTTCCTATTTCGACTCTTTCCCGGTTCAGGAAGGCCTGGGGCGTTTCCGAGCTTTTCGTGGAGAAATACTGGCCTTTCATCCAAATGAGACTGCAAGTTCAGCGCAGGACTTGAAAATGCGGGATCGTCGATATGAAAACATCGTGTTTAGGGAATGAAGACGCATCGATTTGAGGAAAAAAGGTGCACATTAGAGAAGCAAAACCGCACCGATTGGTCCGTCGACCGCTTCCCTCCATCCGTCCTAACTCCACGAAACTCAAAGCCCCCCTTGATCCTTACCCGCCCTTACCGTGTACGTCCATGCAGGAGCTTTCTTGCTCTGCGCTTTCCCACCCGCATCCGCCCACACGTGACCTCCATTCGTCCACAACGTGGGATGAGAAAGGCTCGCAGTATGTGCCCGTGCATGAGCTCGCACCCCCACGTCTACTGTACTTACGGCCGCACGTGCGCTCCTGTTTCGGCTGGTAGGATGTCATGCATGGTTTTTGGTTGGTTAAAGGTAAGGAAGAAACTAGTGTCCGGGTAGAGGATCAGCTCGTGTGATTTCTACAGTGTGTCGGTTATTGATTGATACGCACATTGTACGAGCACGAAGCGTATGCAATAAAATAGTTTCCAGGACAGAGAGCTGCAAGAACAATGTTTCAAACATAGTTTGGCGAAACTATTCTACACGATAAAATTTTAGACAAAGCCCAACGCAAAAATGATGACATAACGGTAGATTCCTTAAACATTAATTCAAATAGTTAGTGGTTATGACGAGCTAATTTTGTTTCATTGAACATCGTACGATGTATTTACACGTAATTGACACAATTTTGCATATGCGAAGAATTAATCCAAGCCCAAAGATTTGGCATCGGGTATTTCGCGATTTCGCTTGATCCAGCCAACGCTTGGGCTACCTACGTCAGCAATACGTGTACCTGCGTACACGCGTGTATATATACACGCGCACACGCTGGTACGCCGTTAAATTGTGTGCCAGGCGGAATTAATTGGACTGATTAATCGATATACGATCACGTTCGACTGTCAGTCGGTCGAGAAAGGACGGAGAGAGGGACCGTCGCAAGCGTTGCGTGTACTTGTAGACCTATATATTTTCATCCCGATCCGCCTACGATAACTCAGCTGCAGATCCCACCGGCTGCATGGAATTGAATTTGCGGCGCTGATTGTACTGCTCTGGGATTCCGAACGATTGGAATGCCGATGTGATAGTAGTCAAACTCTCGTCAATCATGAATAAGATTGATTTGAGGGGGAGAAGCATGTCATGAACAAAATCGGTGCTGATTTTTGGATGCACGGTATTTAGTTGTACACTAGGGTTGCCAACGTTTGTTCAGCTGAATATAGTATTTTTCCGAATAAGCTATACAGAATACAGTACATAAAAAAAGAATGTATTATTTTATGGATAGAGTGACAATGGAAGAAAATATATGCTTATCACTTATTTATTTTTGTAAAAACAATCTTTTTTGCACTTGTCAAATTCTATTTTCAAATTAATGCAGATTAAATGCTCATTTTTCATTAATAAAATACTTCCTTAGTTTCTCTCTTGTCACCATTTCAAATAAGCAATTGGAAATATTTTTTCCACAAACGCTAAGCTAAATAGAGAGCAGGAACAAAATGATCTTTTAAAAATTTTTATTTTTATTTTTATATATAGCATTTAAAAAAATGTGCTGCCATTCCTGACCTGTAGTTCTCTTGGTAAACTCACTATAATTTTTTACTTTTGTAAATATTTCATTTAATATTATTATCTCAGAGTAAAGTTCGTCCATATTGATACTTATTATTTCTGGTAGATTAAAAACTTCCAAAATTTCTTCACAGTCATGAAAAATAATGTCATATTCTTAATTTAAGTTCTGGATTTTGCATTACTAATTACTTTTATCAGAAAAACAATTTGATAAGATATTTTAGACATTTATTAACCAATACTAGAACATTATTTCTGGGGAGAATTTGGAATCAAAGGTTTACAAGATTCATTCAGTTTCATAAAATAAAAAATAGTCTTCTTTGCAATATCCAAAAGTCGATTTGAAAGTTGACATAATATTCAACACATCTTAGACTGTGATATTACTTATTACTACATTCTTGTTACTTAGTAAGGACTGGCAAGACCGAACGGTCCAGGATGCGTGATTGAAACGGAACGTTCAGTTAATTCCGTGATTCCTTCGAGCATGTACTACTTACTAAAGTAATAATGCAGGCGTTTGAGAGCGTGAAGAAAGGGTTCAAGTTTAGGTACTACCTTTCTCTCTCTAGCCGAGCTGTAATTGGTTGGGCGTGGCTAGAGAGAGAAGTATTTGAACCCCCTCATCACGCTCACCTTACTGCATTATCACTCCAGTAGTATATGCTCAAGGCTAATCCGGTACGGTCCAAAAGGACGGTTTTTAATTCCAGAAAATATTTACTGTAAAAAAAGCTTTCTTACAGAGTATCAGTAAAAAATTTAGATTTCTTAAAAACATGTCAAAAATGTTTTGTATACCGTGTAAAATGAGAATACATAGTTTTTTTTAATGTGTGTGTGTGTGGGGGGGGGGGGGGGTGTATGTGTGTGTGTAATCAGTCATATCGTAGAAACCATCCGACCAATTTTAATGGTCCAGGGCTTAAAACGTTTGTTTTTATATTCTCGCTGCGACGCGGAACTAAAATTTAAGGTACATACCTTATTAACGTTATTATAACGATTTTTGATGTCTAAAAAGCGGTTTTTTGCTATTTTTGGGGTAAACAAATTTTAGCTCGATTTTCTTTTCATATATATGAAGGAGTATTAAAAAAGCTTTTTTATCCATTTTACATCATCTTCCTACCTGATTTCGGTTCTTTTTTAATCAAGAAATACTACAATTTTTTGGAAAAATCAGTAATATCTTAGAAATACTCCGACTGCTTTCGATGATTCAGGTCTTTAAATGTTTTTTTTTTCATAACCTTACATCGGCTCGGGAAAAGAATTCAAGTTTCATACCTTAGTAAGGTTTATATAGCGACTTTTAATGCTTAAATGCATTATTTTGCTTATTTTAGGGTAAATAAATTCTAAATTATTCGTATTTACCCATCTATCTTATAAAACATAAAGATACCTTTACTTCATATTTTCATCATCTTGCTTACGGTTTATCTTTTCTTATTCATCAAACAAAAATTATTTTTTAAAGAACTACCACAATTAAAAAAAAAAAAAGATTACTTAAATCTGATTCAAAAAGTGAATCGGTCCAAGTCTTCAAATTTTATATTTTCCATTTTATAATCAACCCGAGGGGATAATTCAATTTTAATTTCTTAATAAGGTTGTTATCATGATTTTCGGATAATTATGTTTGACAAAATAAGTATATTTGGTAAAAAGTGGGAACAAATTTATTTTCCATGTTTTTTTTTAATAAAATAATACGATTTTTGTGTTAAATCAGTCATATTTCGGGAATCCATGTACACATTCTAATTATTTAGGGATATAAATGTTTTTCTTATGATTTTGCGCTCAAATAATAAGAATATAGTTTTATACGTTTGTACCTTACTCGGGATTTTAAGACGATTTTTTGAATTCCAAAAAACAGGTTTATAATATTTTTCGTTTAAAAAATGATAATTTAATCTGAAGAATAATTTTATCTTGTAAATAATAAACATAACTTTACAATGATTTTTTCGAAGTCGTTTAAACATTTGCACAATGATTCAATGTTTCGAATAAGTTTTTGTTACATTGTGCATATCAATTTTAGTAATAATTCCAAATGATTGGTTCAATTGCCTTTAAAATAAACTAATTTGTACAATGTTTTTTTTCGTAAAAAAAAAAGATGAAAATAATCTCTCTGTCTAAATACTTTATTTCGTTATATTTACATTCGCGAAAAATACAATGATGTACAAATATAAATTAAATCATGAATTAAAATAAGAATATAATTTTATTCGTCACAAATGTACCTACAATAACTAAATTTTGAAAGATATTGCATATGGACCGATGGACCAGGATTTAATACACATCAGGAATTTTAACGTTTCGTTATCCAAACGAGGTCTAAAAGGATTCATTGTTAATGATCCGTCAAAAAAAATCTTTCCGAGGGGATAGACGTTGGCATAATACTCAGAATATCACGGGCCATCATTGATAGATTGGGTTACATTTTTTCATGTACCTTCCACCACTGTAAAATATTTGTGTCTTCTGATATGGTTTCAGATACTAAATAATCATTCATTTCTTTTTTCTACAAACGATTATCGTCGTCATTATTTTTATTGTAACATTTTTGTAAATCCAAAAAATCATCATTTGTTTTGCTTGTTTCAGCTTTCTTATTCGTGCATGTGATTTTAAAATAAACACTTCTATAAATATTTTCAAAATTTTTAATAGACTCGCGTTTTATTTCCTTACCCCAAGTCGACATATTATCAAAACATTTTACTTTATGGCGTGGATCTAAAATTAACGAAACACAATATAACCCAATGGTTGAATGAGTTTTTCCTTCTAACAATAGCACAGTTGCTGATTATTTTTACTCAACAATTTTGATTGAGTGTAATCATAATAATTTTGTATTACCTTACAATACATTATAATTTTAATGTTAATGATTTATACTTGATTTATTATATTCAAATTAACTTTTAAAATACTCAACAGATAAATTGATGCAATTTTATTTTTAGTGAAATCATTGTCATGCAAAGTTTGTTTATAATTTTGAATAAGAGTATATTATTCAACGAATGGTATTGAAAAATTTTTGTTTATGATTTCTTTGATAGGTACAACGATTATTAAAAATGAGAAATCATAGGCATGCAGCTAAACATTCCATTTTTAAATAGTTAAGATAATGGTTATTGTGGATTTCATTCACTTTAAAGTCGGTAGGTCCACCTATCACTCTAATTTCTAGTAATGCATATATTTAATAACTACTCGATCCTTATTTGGAATGAAGTTTTCTTATTTAAGGTAGTTGTATCCAAAAATTTAAAGGTTATCGAGAATATTACATTACTTAGTGACATATCATACAATTGTTGCTATTTAAATGTATGATACTGTCGCATGCATAGGGTATAACATGAATTTTTTTCAGATTTTTCCCTATTTATTTATTACAATATCGTGTAGGGGGACTGAGTACGGTTGTGCCAATTTTTACTTATAAAAACTGCTAGGCATGATAAATTGAATACTCCTCTCCATGTATGTACAAAAATTGTGACTGCAGTTACAACAGTTTACACGTACGAGCTGATTTAAAAAAAAAAAAAAAAAAAAAAAAAAATGGCACAACCGACCACACCCCAGGGTCGGTTGTGATAATACCTGGAGACGGTAGTGACAGATCACCACACCTTAATGATTGAAAATCACGTTCATCGCAAGTTATATCCAACTTAAGGCAGAATACACTCCTTTTGGAAAAATTTCAGATCAATTAAACATAGATGGGACACTCAAACCGTTTTTTGAGCGTTTATCGTTAAATTAGCGGTTTTTATGGTATAATCATAGAAAAAGTTGACGAAAAACTCATGTATGTATAATACAATACATAAACTGTCATGAAACAAACAAATATTGGGAATATTTTTTCGAAATCAAAATATAACATAATTCCATACATTTTAGTATGGCACAACCTTACCCAGGCAGTCTGTTACAACCGTACCCAACGCACTTATTCGCAAAGAAAAAAATACCATGAAAACACAATATAACCTACATGAAAAGTAATTATTGCTATTTATGCACCAATGTGTATCTTATAACTAGGAAAAACACTCATCGCTCCATCTGTACATGTACAGCAATAATCACAGAAAGAAATTTAATGAAAATACTTATATTTCACTACTCATAAGTAATGTATATAGGCCTTTGCTGACGTTTACATCGCACGATGGCTGATGCTGTATTGTGAAGCATAAGTAGCCGAGCACTTTACTCCCCCCCCCCCCCTTGTTTTTGGTGAGCTTCTATTACAGTTTCGCCAATATGAACACTGTTACAACCGTCATTTAGCACAACCGTTCTCAGTCTTCCCCTAAATGAAAAATTTGCAGTCTCAGTAATGAAAATTTTATAATGATCATTCAATTTTAATTAACAAAGGCTAGTTTTTTTCTCCATTTGAATAGCTGTAAATTCACCCACTTAGATTTTCTAAAAATGTGGTATTGATTGTTATAAATGCGTTTATTCGTAAAAATCGAAAAAAAATTTACAAACAAATACATATAATACGGCATTTTTTGGAAAATCCAAGACGGTGAAATTGTAGGAATTTAGATGGATAAAAAACTAGCTTTTGCTTATTAAAATCGGATGATGATGAAAAAATTTTCATTGCAAAGAGTGCTGATTTTTGATACACACGATATTTTGATGAATTTTACAGTATCATGCAAGAAAATAGCAACAATTACATGATACATGACTGAGGAGTATAACTTTTTTTGTGGGTTCTTGTATTTCGACTATAATCCGAATAGTATCGCCCATCCCTAGTAAACATTGAAATGAAAACGGCTTTTGCAAAAGCACGTGGGTACGCAGATCGTGTCCATATAATACAAGGCTGTATCCTGTTACTGATTATGGTATGTATTATGATTCCCTTATGGATATGTGCAGTATACTTTCTGTAGCGGGGAGGGGAGTCTCCGGGGAGCGCCTTGCACGTTCGTTCTCGATACATCAAAAGCGGCCTCGCTTCTATATTAATTTCGACTTCTTCAGTAAAAGTGCAACAGTCAGGCTCACTACTCCCAACTACACCACACTGTATGCACTGCAGTTTTATATTAATGCTTGGTAACATCGTAGTTTTGCTCATACAACCATTTTTAGTAAGCCAAACTCTTTAACACGTGTAATTCTTGTGAAACATAATACTACTTTGCAGTTCTTAACTAGGAATTTTTGAACTACTTAGTATCAACATTACTCTCTATCCACAACTGGTCTTCAATATTATTTTAGAAGGAGGTTTGTCTGTTACTCGTAAAGTTTCCTACAGTCATCATCAAACCTGTATCATTGCTGCTTGCAAGAATCTAGAACGCACACACAGATATTTATCCACAAAATCAGGTGAAGTACCTCCTTTTCTTTATCTGGACTGAAATTTGTGTTTTGTATCTTATATTTTATGGTTAGCTATTTGGGGTAGGAGAAGTGCAGTGCAGCTCAGTTTGACACCCTAATTTCGTTAAAGTTAATCGTTTACAATTATTTAATTCATGCAACAATTAATTTAGAGTGTTTTAGTTCTAGGTGTCAACTTCATTGAGGACGTTGCCTAGTTATACAAAATCATGTTTTAATACTAAATACCGAGAAATTTCACGATAAAAATAGCCTAGTTTACACGTGTTCTTATGGGGTAGCTACAAAATTAGCAGTATATTCCGATAGAAATAGCACAGATCAACGTAATTAAAGGAATAAGTAAAACAATGTTTAAAGAATAAACGTGCAAAGTTTCAACCTGTGCTATAAGATTATTTGCAAAGCTATATATTAATTAAAAACTACCAAAACTAGTACAAATGCAAAAAACTAGGCAACGTTGCATTGTTCAGAGATGTATTAGTGGCCGGCACGATTGATAACTGTTTATATTCAGCATGAATGATGCGATGTTGCCAACTTTCTCTTAAAAAAAACCTTAGTTAGGCAACGTCCTCAAACTCGCCAGTATTCGGAGTAAACTTTATCAATTAGACCCAACAAATTCAGAGACATTCTTAAGACTTTCTAGTTGTCTATACTTTAAGAGATAATTTTCAAGTTAAAGATTCCCGAACAAATTCACAACCTAAAAACAAAATTGCAACTGACAAAAGTGTTATACGAGTTTTTACAAGTCCAACAGTACATGACGCAACTAGTCCGGGAAAATACCAAAAGTTTCAGATCATTTGTAGTGCGAGTACGATTTTTCGTGTCACTACCGTTAACCCACATATTGCATTCGATAATATTGTCTTGAAATCCAAGACAATACAATACAGTATCAAGATTACTATCGACTTTTGTAAAGCCCTATTAATGACGCATCACACATTTTGCACTTTATGTGACCGTAGTCCGACACTCCAAATTCTTGACTGATGTTGCTTGTATACCTATGTACTATTGTACATTTGCACTCTCTTAAAACTTTTAGTAACTAAACAGACACACATATTAGATAGAATTATACAGTAAGCTGCGTAACTGCTTGTGGTTAGACTTTGTACTCATATTGCAGTGCAAAATCTCTTTCCGTGTTCTACCGAATGCGGTATCGTCTTTCTTTTCTTGTTTCCGCAGAAGAATATGGATAAAAAAATTTTTGCCTGAAAGGCATCTTATGTTATTTTTGAGCGAGAAATTGGTTAGTCTTCTTCTTTCGAGAGAAGCACGAAAAGTTACACGATGCCACTCCAGTTCTATTACAGTCATCATAAGCAAGTGCACTTTGACCATTTGGTTTTTATGTAAGAGCTGCGGAACTGCTTTCTATTTGCGAGGGTGAGAGGGGGGGGGGGGGGAAAGACAATAGGAAGTAAAAAAAGAGAGCGTTAGAAGATTAAAGAACGTGTAATACAACATTCATAATGCTGATGGTAACATTAATAATAAAAACCCATGACTACACGGGCGTACCTACATGGTGCTGAGCTGATTCGGAGTACCGAGTTACAATCAACTCACTAGCACTCGAAGAGTTCTCAATACAAAAAAATAGAAAAAAATTCAGGAATGTTCCCCAGGGCCCGTAGATTTCCACAGTATTCGTAAAAACTTGGTTGCGTTGTTTTGTTAACTCAGAAAACGCCATAACCTCACTTACGGAATCTTTAACATCAATAAACAAAAGTCTTCTACGAATTTTCGAAAATCCACACATTTTCAATGTAACAATATTTTATTATGTCTAAAGAATATGCAGAAAAAATGTTGGATCATAAAATGCATTACACAAAATTTAAGAGGCTATTTCGAAAAAATGCTTCGCGCCGTACCATGAATTTTCGAGGCTTTTTCATCGCATTGTTGTTTATACCTTTAAAACTATCCTCGGACCATGGGGTCCTAAAGTGCTATACTCTTCAGAATTACATAAGCTTTCTTTTAATTACTGATTCAATGACATTGCATTTTTGAAATCAAGTTTTTTTTTGACGAAATAAGTAGAAAAATTTCGAGTGAAAAATAGTGAGTTGATTGTAACTCAATACTCCAAATCAGCTGAGCGTTAGATATGTGTAGGTACCGCCGTGTAGTCCTATACAACCTCAAGCATGTCGATGCTTCTTATTCACAAAATATTATTTAAAAACCTGGTACAATTTAATTCTAACTTAAGATCAATTACGATAAAATTTTAATAGAAAATTGCGCGCAGTAAGACTTTAAAATTAAAACTTGTGCAATAAGATCCCAACTAGAAAAATAACGTTACACATTCCTAATTCGAATTCACGTGCAACATAATTCTAATCAAATGTCAAGTGCAATAAGATTTTAATTCACGGCCGATACAACAAAATTTTATTCCAATACGGAGCGTAAAATATTTATAAAATATAATACTAATTAAAACGTGTAGCAATACAAAACTATAAGTTAGATAGTAGCCTAATCACTAAGGAAAATCGTGAAATTTTTCACTTAAATGAAAAATTTGGAATGTTGTTGAAGATAATTTCACGTTGATATTACCAATCGACAGCTTCTATTACTATGGCTTTTTCGGTGGATCATCACCCCTGTACAGCAGATATTTCGAATATTTTATTACAAATGTTTATTAAAAGTTATGAGAAGTGTCACTTTACCTGACAATAATATAGCTAGTGCTAAATATCATGCGGGTTTTTTCATAAAATTTTGTTGATAAATTTTTCAGATACCGAAGCTTGAAAAAAAAGTCAATCAATTACTTGAATCTTTTTCAATTTACATCTGATTTTCAATTTTTTGGTCTTATTCTCTTCCTTGAGCGAATCCATTGGGAGTCATTACGGAAAAAATTGCAAAATCTTGGATAGATTCCCCAGGAAATTCCGTTATTTGCATAGAAATACGAAAAATTAGTGAACAATCGAATTTTCTAGGAAACCTACCTTTTTTTCGCAAAAGTTTTTACAATTTTGGGATCCGTGATGCCTTCCAATGGATTTTTTCAAGGAAAAGTATGCGCACAAAAAATTAAAAACGAGATGTTAATTGAAAAAGATTAAGGTAAGTTATGGAATTTTGGTTCAAACTTCGGTATGTGAAGAATTTAACGACAAAATTTTATAAAAAAAATCGCATGATATTTAGCGCTGGATATATTATTGACTGGCTAAATGACACTTCTCATAACTTTTAATAAACATTTATAATAAAATATTCATAATGTGTGCTACATAGGGATGATCAGCCACCTTAAGGACGTTCGGTAGAGATGAAATTCTCCAATGAATTTTTTTGAAATTTTAACCAGACGTTCTTATTGTTATTACAATAAACCTGTCAAAATTTCAAGAGGTTCTTCTGATTCGTTTTCGAGATATTGAATTTCAAAGTTCAGTCATTTAACACGGTCGCTTATGGGAAAATTGCTAAAAATTTAGTTTTAAGAAAATTGGCCCAATGAATTTCGCCAATTTTTTTATATGTCACAGATAATATTATTAATGTAATGTATAACAAGTTTTGCGA
>JAPYYV010010715.1:0-17598 GCA_030522625.1 Copidosoma aretas | reverse complement strand
CATCAATTAACGACCAATAACATTTTTGAATTTCCCGCTGGTTACGCGACGGTCATACTCGAACTCGATCGCGTATATCGAAGGACGCGATCGGACCCCTGCCATGCTGCGCACGAACATATCATATATATTACATGATTCATATATGTCAATATGTGCGCAGAGCTGCAGACTGCAGAGTGAACTAGTGCAGGTAAAGTCAGTTTAGTTTAGTACAGCGCGCGTCGAGTGAACGATAACATTACAGTATAACACTACTAATACGATAGATATCATTTTTTATACCCTTTACTTGACGGCCTTGATGAATTAATTAAGTATTGTGCGCTTAGTGATAATATGTTATCTAAGTCAGTGATTTGTGAGGAATTATTTAAGAACGTAGACTAAAAAATCTGATTATGGAGGCTTCGGAGCCGTTGGAGGAGTCATCAGACTTGATGAATACTTCTATCATTCCGACTGATGTAAGTATAATCATGCATTAAGTATACTTAATTCAATCATCACGTATTATTTTTAGCATAGCGTAGCAGGACAAATGGTATACGATTAATTTCCGTCAAGTGAATTTATCTTTTTTTTTTTTAGGAGATGTTAGCTTCAGTGACAACAATGGATAACATGAGTTGTTCAACTGACAACAACGAAAATAAAACAAGCAATAGTGATAAAACAAATAGTGAGGAGATGAATACGAATATCGAAGATCGTTACAACAAGGTAGGTTTTAAATCTTAAAGTCGATAGGAAATTGTGATTGTTACAGTGATAAGTAATTCAGGTGATTCTGGCGTTTTTTAGCTCAGAGGATTTGCTGTTAAACTGAAAAAGAAGGTATCTGATTTAACGGAGCAAACACAAAAACTCGAGGTAGAAAATCAAAAACTTGGCAATGATAAGGAAGAGTTGCAAAGCAAGATATTACGTATGTCGGACAGTGCCAAAAAGTTGCAGGTAATTTTAGTATTAATTTTAGATGAAGCCGTGTGTATCTTTGTTGACTTTTCAAAGTTATGCATGGTGTTGTCAAAATCTTCTTTTGTAGACTATTCAGACCCAGTATGACAAGTTGCAAGATGATGCGGAATTGATTAAAAATGAAAACAAAAGACTGATAAAACGTTTGGAGACACTTGTTCTAGAAAATGATTCCTTTAAAGATACCATTATTAAAGAAAAGAAACAAGTTGAACAAGCAACTGCGAAAGTCACCAGCCTTACAGAAGAAAAAATTAAATTAGAAAGCACTTGTGAACAGTTGGAAAAAAAAATTAAAGATTTGAACAGTGAGCTCAAAGCTGAATTGATGATACGACAGCAAATTACCAAAGAATGTGAAGATTTGAAAAATTCGCTGGATGTCGAAGTAAAAGCTCACAAATCAACCAAGACCCGTTTAGATGACATGAAACATAATAGGACAAGCAATAATGTATTATCCTTAGAAGTTGCTAATTATGAGGTATTCACAATTTCATTATTCTTTTTTAAGCCAATAGCACGATTTGTTTATGCCAATAAATATATTTATCGATCGTACTAATACAGAAAAGTATTGAAACCATAAAAGTAAAACTTGATGATGCAACAAATGAAAGAATAAAGTTGGAAGGAACAGTGAACCAACATTTAGAAACCATTGATGTTTTGAATGCTAGGGTATCAGAACTCCAAGATTCTTACTTAGCTAAATCGAATCGTCTCACTACACTTGAAGAAAGGAATCAAACGTTAGAATCAGAGGCTCGTGAAGCCAAACTTGAAGTTTCCAAGGCTGTAAATGAAAAAGAGTCTTATTCTAGAGAAGCTAGACGCTTAGAAACTTCTAAAAGAGACCTAGAAGCTAAAGTCGAACTCTTAACTTCCGAAATGGCTAAGCTGGAGGAAGAAAACAGGTAATTGTTACAATTGAATAATTTATTTCACAAATCAATGAAAACTTTGGAAAAATAAAATTTTTCAATCAAATACAGTTCCCGAATAAAAACAACCCAAACTCTTGTTGATGAACTCAAGCGCGAATGTTCTCGCCTAAATTTAGCATTAGAAAACAGCAAAAGAGAGACAAACACTTTACAAGAGGTATTTGAAAATTACAAGCTGAGAGCACAAAGTGTTCTCCTAAAAACAAAACACGTTCCTAATAACGAATTGGAAGAGGAAGTTGAACATTGTAAAAGACAAATCACCCTATTAATTGAAAAGTGCGAGGGATACAAAGAGAAAACAGAATCTTTGATGAAAGAAATCATAATGCTTAGAGACGAAAGATGTCGAGCAACAGCTTCTGAAAAAGAACTAATGGCGAAACTGACCATTTTAAGGCAAGATTCGGTCGCTCTTATGGAAAAATATAAGAACCAAGAAGTGGAAATGCAAAGATTGCAAATCAATCACGAAAAAACGGTCGATAACTTAAGAAGACAGAATGAGGTAAGCTGTATAAGTTGCTACGTAAAAAAAAAAAAAAAAAAACATGATCAAAGTAAAATGTCAAACCATAAATTTAGGAAGAAATGGCGACTCTTAAAAAAAGACACGATGAAGATATTAAGAATGTCAAACTTGAAGCGACCCTGAATTCTGTAGCGCACTCTCAAACTGCGTCAGAACCTAGGCCTGCAGGTGTAGTTACAGCAACGACACCGCCTCTTATCGAACGGGAAGAATGCGAGGTAACTAAGAAACCAGAATAATCTTTATTTATGATCGTTTTATCAAGAAATTTATTGCAAAATTTTCTCAGGGATCAGAAAGTACGGAATCGACACAGCTAGCAGCAAAGAGCGTGGAACGCAGTCAAAAAAGATCGGTAGTGCCTGAAGCACCGATAACACCCATAACGCCGTTAGACCAACTACTCGAGTTTCCGTTCGACGAGCATGAAGTGGTAGCGCGGGTGCCTCAAGACAGTCCTGAAGTGGCTGCATACAAAAATCGCGTAAAACACCTGACAGAGCTTTTGTCTGACGCCGAGAGGGATATTGCGAAACTTACTCAACTCAATAAATTACTTAAGGAGGATATTCGTAGACAAAAGCGCTATGTCGAGAGGGAAAAGGAGGCGGTGAACTTTGAGTATCTTAAAAATATTGTTTTCAAGGTGAATTGGCCTATTTTGACAATCGGTAAATTAAAACTCCCAGCCTTTTTCTTTCATGTTTCTTTTTTTACAGTTTGTAACGTTAGAAAATCGAGATGAGCGGAGTCGGTTAGTTCCAGTGCTTGACACAATACTTAAATTGAGTCCCGAAGAAACTCATAAGCTCAACGAAATCGTCTCGGCCACTGGAGGAGGTATGTTTTTATTTTATTTTTAAAAAGTTGAGACATTTTTATTTATAAATAAAAATTGATGCTTTTCGATCTGTGCAATATTTTTACAAGAGGCAATGTATACCCAACGGCAATAGATTAGTTCCCCAAATTATCTTAAAGCACCTTAATTTTTGCCAGCACACCAACTAACTGCATGGCTGAGGTGGCTGAGACAACGCAAATTAAGATGTATTAACATAAGTTTGTAGAACGAATCAATTACCGTTGGGTGTACTTGAATTATTTATTTTTAACAAATTTGAAATTGAGCATACAATTACTAGTTTGATATTTTATTTCAAAGTAAAATTAGCTGTTGATCTTTTTGCGTAAAATTTCACAATCTCGTATTTTTAAACAGTGTCCCAAAAAAGAAGTTGGATACCTGGTTGGACTACAACAAGCTAATAGAATTGTAAATTCGACATATATCTTTTTACTATGAGTGAAAGGGCGCTATGCTGTCTGTTGTAATTATTTTTCTTCTCGATATGTATTAGATGCTCTCAGATATGTCACTTCCGTCACATCTATTATTAATAAAAAAAGTGTCTTTTTTCTATTAAACAACGAAAAGAGCGCGAGACGAGGTCAAATTTTTAACGTAAGAGTTGTCATGCATCATGAAAAATAGTTTATATAACATTTGCATACATTGCATTGCATTTTGTGATCGAATCATAGAGTCAGTCGCCTAATTATGTACTGAGTCGACTTCGCATAAAGTATTTTATTTTTGGCTACAATAAAAAAAAAATAACCCATAAAAAAAATATTTGTTTCTTACACATTAAAAAGTTTCCTTCCTATTTAGTTTTCAAGCAAATTTGCAAAATATGTGTATACTGTTTGGGCGGTATTTTATCATTACGTGTAAACGTTGGCTTGTTTTTTCTTTCGTATCGCATTGATGTATCGTCTGTTGATTGCGTCAATTACGACAATGTTGCTATCAATTATCGTTCGTTGTCCCGGTAGGGGATCTCTGAAAGATACATACATACTTATTTAAAGCTCGAAACAAGAGTGCAGATTTAAAAACGCGTCTTGAATATAAGTATAGCATGCATGGAGCAATAGTAAAAATTTGGCACGAACATTATTCGTATGTACCTACAGGTTTGCGTGATATTGTTACGCGCGTGTTTCTCGTCATGCATGCCAGGATTTTTGTTATTTTTATCTAGTTAAGTTAGCTCTTCGATTTTGCTTCCTCATACGAAAAGCTATTAAAATTTTTTTTTCTTGTCGAAAGCACGAAAATTCTGTATCACCATTTCATCATTTCAAGCCCAATAATTAAAAGCAATCGATGAATAAAAAATTAATAAAAACGCGATAAAAGATAAATAAAAAGTAGTTTCACAATGAAATCGTAACATGTCAAGCAAAATCGCGATCTGTACGAAACGATCGACCTTGGATAAAAAAAAATTAAGGAGGCTGCTCGAAAACGAAGACAAAAAAAAGATCCTTTCTCCATCCCCTTACTTCCCCAAATGGGTAAAGGAGATGACGACAAAAGAGAGGAGCACTTGCCACTTGGCCACTTGTCGCATGCGCGTTATATCCTTGAACGAGTTATAAACAACCACCCCAGACGGCCCAGACCCCACGACAGCAGATGTACGTATATCAGCAGAAAATTTTGGTAGTAACAGCTGAGCGACGAGCGGAGCAAGTGCTTATGCGCGGGTGCGCGGTGCGCTGTGTCCACTGTGTCCAGTGATCTTCAGTTCGACAGCTCAAGTTGCTCCGGTTGTTCGAGGACAGTTCGAGCTTTACTACAGTATCATATCAATAAGTTGAATTTTATCAATACTTAGTCCCGTGTTCAAGTATTACGAGGTCCTGGGCTGGGTCCGCCCTTTCTCCCTTCTCGAGGTCAATCATAATTTACCGTAAGTGTCCACCTAACAATAATATAATTGGGCGCGCACGTTTTTTGCCATCTTGAATATTTAATTACCCTATTAAAATGATCGCAACGCCCCGTTATCGTGTGTTACACTCTGGATGGACGGAGCGGGCTGTATTACTTGCGTTAATTATAATTTTAGCCGAAGGCGCTACTTACCTGACTGGAATTTTTTTATCGCATCAGGGAAAAGGTAAAAGAGAGAGAGAGAGACGGACACTCCTCCCTTTCTCGCTTGAGTCAGCGCACAAATATATAACGTATTACATATCAGGAAAAACGCTCAATTTCTCTCTGCTCTAAAATGTCGCAGGCCCAGAGCGTGGAACAGTTCAAGTAGGTATAAGTTCAGCTTTTGGCAAAGTATTCGTACTGTGTAGATGGAGAGGATATAAATTTACGAGCGCGCTCTTTGATTCTATGTGTATAGATTAGTGCCCAAAGTCATCAATGGTGGTATCGCTGGGATCATGGGGGTCTCAGTGGTCTTCCCGCTGGATCTGGTCAAAACGCGACTCCAAAATCAAGTGATCGGACCCAAAGGCGAAAGGATGTACGCTTCCATGTAAGTGTGACTTTTTACGTTTTGTTTATAATCAAACGTAAGCCTCGTTGTTTCATCGAGAAGTTGAACCTGTTTTTTTTTTTTATTTGACGCTATGTATATTACGTTATGAACGGTGTTGTTCGAAATTCGAGGGCTCCGAGATTCGCTTTGCAGAGTTTATAAATAGTATTGTATGTGTTAAAAATTAAACTTAGCTGTGAGCTCGACTATTTCTGTTTATCTGGTGATAAAAAGTCTAGTTTCAACAGACTATTATTTTTCATGTGCAAATTATTCACAGCGAACAATTTATGTTTTTTAATGGGCAGAAGTATAAAATTTTAATTCATCTTTTTGCGCTAGAAATTAACAAACGTGTTCATTGGGGTACATTCATTTTACATCAAGTATAATTTGGCTACAGTCCAAAACTTGCACTGCAAGGCTTTTCCTAGAATACTTACTTAAACAGATGTTTTTTTATAGAATGTATTTACGGTGACGATAAATCATTTCTGTTTCAGGTTTGACTGCTTTAAAAGAACTTACAGGGCTGAAGGCTACTTTGGGATGTACAAGGGCTCCGCTGTAAATATTCTCTTGATCACTCCAGAGAAGGCAATAAAACTCACTGCTAATGACACATTTAGGCACTATCTATCTACTGGTCCTGGGTACTTATTTTTTCTTTTTTTTTCTAATATCAACACAAGATTACATTTTTTTAAATAATCAAAATCATCATCATTTATTAACATCAGGTAATTATTAAAAATTTGGCTCATTTTTAAAAGTAAATTATTATTTGGTGCTTAATCCATGACACATGTACTTGTCATTATTTAACAATTCAACTTTAACATTTTAATTTGGAGCAATTTGCATAGTCATGTCTATGCTAGAGTTCCCCCAATTAACTGCCTGACTATATTTATTCAGCGAGCAGCTGCCCCTCTTTCGTGAAATGGTGGCTGGTGGTTCAGCTGGAGCTTGTCAGATAGTGGTAACAACACCAATGGAATTATTGAAAATCCAAATGCAAGATGCCGGTCGAGTAGCTGCTGCAGCTGCAACCTCAGCAAAATGTATTTTTTCTACTTTATATATTCTAGTTCTTTTTAATAATTTTCTTTTGAAAGTAAAATATTGTTCTTATTTTATTTAGCTTGTGAAGGCCCACCACCTAAAAAAGCCTCTGCCCTTGCTTTGACGCGCGAACTTTTGCAGAAGAGAGGAATATTGGGATTGTACCAAGGCACAGGAGCGACTGCCCTCCGAGATGTGACCTTTTCGGTTATTTATTTCCCTCTTTTCGCCAGACTAAATAGCCTCGGTCCAAAACGCCCTGATGGCTCTTGTAAGTTTCCTTAATCGTGTACATTGGATGAATTTTCTTTCACCTTATTCATTTTGCATTGTTTTAAATTTGTTTTCAGCTGTGTTTTGGTGTTCATTCATAGCGGGTTGTACTGCTGGTTCAGTAGCAGCGTTGTGCGTAAATCCGTTCGATGTAATTAAGACGAGACTTCAAGCAATCAATAAGGCGCCTGGGGAACCAACTTATGATGGTGTTATGGATTGCATCGGGTAAGCATCTACTATTCTATTAACGTGACATATTTTTGCGTTATTTTGAATGAAACTCTGCGTGTATCGCTTTGTTACATTTAATACATGTAGAATTATTTCATCCAAAGTTGCATACTCCTTTGCAGAAAAACGTTGAAAAATGAAGGCCCCACGGCATTTTTCAAAGGAGGTGCTTGTAGGATGATTGTGATAGCGCCGTTGTTCGGAATTGCTCAAACTGTATATTACCTTGGAGTCGCCGAAAAACTCTTGGGACTCAATTAAAGAGATGTAAAGGAGATGGCATTAATCTAATTAATAATCACGGGTACTCGTCAACGCGCCTGGAAGCGTCCAATAGTCAATTGCTCAATAACAGACGACAATAATGTTACGAATTGAATTTGAATATTTATCAGTTTATGTACGCTACATAGTCGTACAAAAAGAGATGGAGAGAAAGTACCTTGTATTGAATGTCAGAAGCACACAAGGAATATACTATTTTTAAGGTAATACTTCTCTCTAATGAATGAATTAAAACGCACTATGTTATTATTTGAAACATGTGAGAGCTGTTTTAAAGCATTTATGCTTGATATATTTTAAAAACTGCCTGTGAATTGTAGTCTTCGTTACGATTAGAATGTTCCAATTCTTCCACTCGTAGTAAGTGACGGTGAGATGTTTTATGACCAAAAAATATGAATATACCTCATATTACTGGTCATCTCGTTACTGGTTACTGGCTACCAAGCCGATGGTGTTAATGTATATATATATATATATATTTATATATATTATTCTCTGTAAGCCATTAACGAATGTTAAATTGATAGTTATGATTGTATGTAACAAGAACGCTGCGCGTTATTGAATGATTTTATCTCTACATATTTCTAGCTGATTTTTTGTCCTGTCGATTTTTGTGATTTATTTTCAGTATGCCATATGTGCGCAACCGTGCGATAACTATGTACATTTTGATGTTGCTATACACATTTATTATTAATTAATAAGCTTACAGTATACAAAGGACAAAAACGTGATTTTTTTAAGAATTTCAAGTTAGTTCCTATATTTTAAATCAAATGACAATATTTTTTCGTAAAGGTACGATTTTTTATTGTTATAATTAATTATTATTACATGATTATTGTTGTTGTTAATTTTGTTATTGATTTTTATGTACAAAGAAACAACATTCCACCAAGAGTATTGTGTTTTTAATTGATTTGAACAACAACAAACAGATTTACAATTACAAGGGACAAAACACTCGGGATCTTCTTGTCAACATTTTTGAGTATACTTTAGTTTCATCTGTCAAACAAATCACGCGCAAGCAGTAAAATAGTTCTAATTTTAAAATCCTACCATCCAAAAGGGAGCAATGAAAATACTTCAAGCAGAGTAAAGACTTACATGCTAAAAATACATTATGATCATAACAATAAAGACTGATCACTTTTCATTTTTTTTTTTTTTTTTTTTTTTTTTCTAGTATTTTTGTACGGCAGAATTATTACAATTGACTGGCACGTACTCAACAAAATCGTATTATTTTTCATTTCATTAATAATATATTAAATTTTTATACATAGACGCGACGTGATTTACGGGAATGTTTTTGCGCGACGTGTGTTTGCGCGTTCGCGTACCAGTGCAAATTTAGTCAAGAATTTAATCGGTAAATCGACGATTTACGTTGCGACCGAAGAGCGCTGTGCGTATTTCCGGGATCAACTGCTGAGCGATAAGCTCCAGTCTGTTTTCCAAGGTGTTAACAATTTTTATGCGGCCTAAAACGTTAAAGAAATTATTATTTTCAACAGTCCGATGATTGTTTGATAAAATATTTTAAATGGAGTCTAAATTGATGATTAACCTTTGGCAGCCAGTAGCTCAACACCACCACAGCCGTCAGGAGGCAAGAAGTTGTCTGGATCCATTTTTAGATTAACTTCTTTTTTGGAAGTATTGTTGTACTCTTGTTGAATACCTGGCATTAATGACTCAATCAAAGCATGATCTGCTTGTCTTGCTCTGATTACTGCATTATTTTCAAGTAACTGAAACAATTATTATTAAATCAAATTATTCCCCTTTAAAATACGTTATTATTAAAAAAAAAAAAAGGATTATTTATAGTACCTGGTAAAGACCTTGAGTGATGAGGAGCTTCAAAATTTCAGCATATTTGCCCTGGTCTTTGCACACATCACTTAGCCTCTTTCTAGCTTCATCTAGGCAATTTCTAACATGATCTTCACGAACTTTAAGCACTTTGAGCCGAGCTTGGTTCAGCATGTTGGATGATTGACTTTGAAGAAATATGACACGTCATTACATCGATATTGAAGTAGAAGAATATTCACAACGAGCATCGCAGTAATTGAACACTCACATTTTCTTCTGCAATTCAACTTGCTTCTCCTTCTTTTCGTAATACTCCATGATTTTGAGACGCTGCTGCTGCACCAATCTGCCCTTCTCAATGTTGAACTCCTCCTCAGCTTTGGCATCGATTTCTTCAGCTTTTTCATTGGCCTCCTGTTCGATGAAGGCCATCATATGCTTGATCTGCAATTCAAAATCACAACATTTTAGTACAGCTGATGTGCATTACAACTTGACACATCTTGAACTGAACATTTTGTCATCACGATCTATGTGGCATAAAAACCTCCAACTGGTAATGACAGTATGAAACCTTTGAGCCGCAATTTAATGATTATTCAATTTACATCCAGGTGTCTCGACATGCATTAAAAAGTTAGTCAATTGTACAAAAAGTTAACTCAAAACACGAATAAGCTCGATCTCTGACGTTTCAATCCAATAATTTTCGGAGCAAAAACTCCAATCCATATTGTATATACCATCATCATCATCATCGTCATCATCATTAAATTCATACACAACAAATCATCGGCTTTATGAATGCTGTATACGTGCAACCGAAAAAACTCTGCCAAAAACCACGTATATTTCAACTCTACCCAAGTACACACACAGTTAGACACAAACCTGCTTCTGAACGTCAGCATCGCTGAGAGCCATGTTGCCCGTTGACGATGTGCTGCTGATGACCTCGAGACAATCAACCCAAAGGTTCGACGCTTCCAACGACGCCCTGCAGGTGTGTCCTTCCTGCTTCCTCGGCTCGTATCAAACGGATTCTAGGTGTCCTCGAAGGGTACACCGCGGATTTTCTGAACAGTCAACGTCAACGCCCAAGCACTGACCAGCAGCAGCGTAACCAGGAAGGAACGTAGATGTATGCGTGAAGCGGAGGCGAAAAGTCGTCCCGTGAGCGAGTGCAAGGCTTTTCTGCTGCAGCGCCTCCTCCTGCTCTCAGCGGCTCTCGGTCGGGCTCGTGATGACGTCTCGCTCTGACTCGTGGTGTTTTGGTGGTGCGGATGACTCGTTGTTTCTTTCGTCGAGGGTGGACTATTGGATCGGATCCGTCTGCTTCTCTCTCACATGACGATCATATGACCCGAGCGGCGCGGCTTTTCGAGCCCGCAGCGATACCTGCCGTCCGTTTGTTGTTTCACTGCAAGCTTCACTGAGTGGGTGATTACTTCATGCATATCATTGCTGCGGGGAAGTGATTTGAATTTGTTGCTTCTCTGCTTGCGCCGCGGGGGTTTTTTTGTATTTTAGTGCCTTTCTCTTTTTTTTTTTTTTTTTTCGTTTACACATGTTTTTTAAGAGACCCATTGTTATTGTCTCAATCGCAGTGCCGATCAACCGATTTCGTTATTATACCCTCGATTGATAACGACAGTACTTCACACGACATCCGATTTATCGAGAGTTAGTAAATAGTACCGAAACTCAAATATTCAAAAGCCCAGCGGTTGAATTTATTTTTATTCATTTTGCTCGCCCGCAACATTCGGAATCGTCGTCGTTTGCATTGATTGGATAAATATATTCATAAAAATAATGAGGTCACCGAATGTAGCTTTTTCTGAGCGTTCTTTCACGAAAACATCTTAGTTATGCAGAAATAACGCAACACTATACAGTTTAGAGAAGTCAGGCGACAACTTTTTCTTTACGCGCAATAGTCATTGAATTGAAAATGGTGGCCCTGAAAAGGGCCCATCGGGTCGGCCCTTTTCAGGGCCACCATTTCGTATCGAGCCACGCATCAATAATTTAGCGAAAAAAGAGATTCTCTTCTCAGTTTATAATCCCCCGAGAAAGTTCGTTTTCTTTTCCCCGAAAAAAAAACAAAAATCACGTTCAAACGCACACCCTCACACGTTCATTCATCCAGCCTCCGTACGCTTCATTACACGCACGACTCCAATTCTCATGATAAAAATAGTTTGCATCGCGTGTACTCCTGTTTACACAGCACGAGCCGAAACTGATTATTTTTTCATTCACCCCCCGTAAAAATACACAGACCTAAGACCCGAAAAATAGAAGCTGCAGCAGCATGCAGGAGAAGGAAAAAGGGAGCGCGCAGTGCACACAAAGGCAGCGCTCTGTTTTCATTTTTTATTAGACTGCCGGCACGTGAGGATGAGAACAGCTCCGATTTCCTCTCGGGCAGCAATGACGACGACGTGTGCACACAGAATATACCGCACGCGGGCGTATGCTAGTCGGCTCGACTGTATTACACATCGTTTCGTTCGGATAGTAGGTGGCGAGGAAAAAGAAGAGGAGAGAGGAAGAATGAAAGAAGTCGAAGAAAAGTGGCGGAGCCGAGGAGGAGGCGGAGTAGGCGCGCACGATGAGACACACATGCACCGCTGGCGTCGTGGACGTGGTCCGCGAGCCAGCCGCACCAGTAGTTGGTCTTTGCTCGCCGAGTGCCGTGGACTCCTTAACGCGCGTCACGAGATCCAAAGTACTCCTCGCGGGCGAGCGAGTGCGCCCAAGACACTGCCGCCAGCTCCGTGTTTTTTTTTTTTTTTTTTTTTTTTTTCCCCTTCTAATTAACTGCACGCTGCACCGTGTAATTATCACCGTGGCTTGATTGTTGAGCATCTTTTCCTTGCGTCATTGTTTCACGCTCGACTGAAGGTTGGGTTTTTATTTTTTCCGCGTTCAAAGTGTCAGTGCTGAGTGCTGACTTTGTTGTTGGATAAACCTGCAGCCGGAGCCCGGGAGGCGAGCCAGGATGCCGGTCTTTCACACGAAAACCATCGAGAGCATCCTCGATCCTGTCGCGCAGCAGGTACCTACTTTAATGTCTTAAAAAAAAACCTTGTACCCAATGAGTTTAACAGAAAAGCATCGCAAGTCGGCGTGCTCCAATTGGCGAGCGGAGCTTTCGGAGCATTATCTCCGATCTGATGCGGTCTGCTACGCGATGTTTACACTCGTGCGACAAGGGTTGAGGGAAGGGAGAGTTGTACAGTGCGATATAGCTTTTTAGATTGCGTTGAACGATATGCTCCGTTTTTTCGCACAGTATACCGTCGATTCGAAACGTGCGATCGGTATATACACATCTGCAGTGTACAACATGCATACCTATACATATGTACACAGTGGAACATCGCTCAGCTGACTGCGCTGCTCCGGACAGCTGAAGCGTAAACACAACGTTTTATTAAAGGGATGCGCGTGGCGAATTCGCATCGGGCTTTTAATGATAATACAAGTGAACAGAGGCCAAATAACCTGTATACTTGCGTGAGAGCTAAGCTCTCTCCTTTTCTCCCTCTGCCCATTCATATATTTTATGCATGCACGTAGGTCTAGTATGTATAACTATGACATCATGCCTCTAATACGTCTACTTCCATACAAACCTCGCTCTCACAACTCAACCCCTTTTGCCCCGCAGATGATATATTCATGCGCTGCGTGTTGCAATACTTTCAACGTTGTGTTGATCCCACGATGATCGTCGCACTGTAAGCACCACAATATCGGATGCTGGGTTGATGAACTTTTTTTTAGCAGTGGCGAAATTTTTAGGGGATGATTCGACGTGTATTATGTTGTGTTTTTTACGCCACGCACATAACCTAAATACGTCGTGATTATAATCAAATTTTACAAGAAAATAAATCAGAAGCGTAAAGAGTTTTTTTTTTTCCAACGCTACTTGGTACACTCCGTTGACAGTAGAGTATATTTGTCATTCGTAAATCGAGGAAGGTAACTTATAACGAAGAAGCTTATAATTTATTCGCCGTTATATTTATAAACCTGGTCGACGCGATTTTTTTCGCACGTTGGAATAATAATAGCAATTTAAAATCTAAAATCGGATGCACATCGATCCAAAAATAACGGCGCCAATCAACGCACGACGATTATTCATTTTTTATTGCGACACCAAAAAAAAAAAAAATCGCCTCAACGAAAAACGTAGACATGCAACATAACGATACATTCCAGCGCGTCAGTCATTGGATAAGATAAACACTCCCCAACATTTGGACCTTGAAAACTTTCTATACAGATCTACCTGTAGCACGCTTTCCGGGAAAAATCAAGAGGAAAAAAAAAAGGTCGCGCACAACTGAATGAAGGGTCAGAACAGTGAGGGAGAGAGAGCCGCGCAGCGCAGCATCAGCTAATTCTTCTCCCGAGAGCGCGCGCGTTTCTAAAAATGGTTATTCGGCATCATCGGGACCAACCCGCGGCCATCAGCTCCTCTCTTTTTTCCTCGCTCGCGCGTTTCGCAATTTTTCGTTCGGATGCTTTTATACTGTACAAACGCGCCGCGCGTCTACGCCACGCGGTATAATGCATAGCTCCTCGAGCAATGTTGTCTGCGTGCGTACGCAGTACAATACCTATACCGATTTTACAAGTGCATCGCGCACGCCTACTTATTTGTTGAAACTTTTGAAGAATCGGTATGCGCACATCGATCGTAAACCAAGATAACGCCGACCGATTACCGATCATGACTAAGTAGCCATCAGATTTTTCTTGGCACGCGCATCGCAGAACCGCCACACCCAGACCCCGCACGTACAATATAGCCGCGAGCCAGGGCGCGAAGAAATAATCGGAAATTCACACAGTAGGCGACTGTAGGTATACCTATGCACACACGCCACACCGGCCGCGACTTCGGCTCGCTCCGTGCATTAAGTATATTATTGCATACGCGCGTGCATAAGTGCATAATGTATATAATAGCGGCTCGAGGCGCGGGGGCCTGTCTCTAAAAATAGATGGGGTTAAAATAAGAGACGCCTTGGGGGGTGGGGGGGTATGGGTGGAGGAAGCTAGTCTGCCCGCCGCGGCCACCGGCACTTTGCCCCGGTGATGTGGCCGATGCTGGTGATGCGCCGAAGCCACGAAGCCAAAACTATGACCGGTTACACAATATTAGCCGGCACCGGTTTTGTTATTGTACTATTGAAGACGAGGATCCGCGTGGCGGTCGCAGGGGGGGTGTCGAACAGCCCTCTCTGGGGCCCCATTGAATGAAATAAAAAATCACGTTTGTTATTTGTTTTACTGCCCTCGCGAACGAGGTGTTCACGCAGTATATTTGACAGCTCGCTCTGGGAGCTGACAGCACAACCGGTATTTCATTAGCGCGTAGGCGTGTTTCGAACGTTTGTGCATTATCTCGAGAAAACGCGACTGTTTATTCCTACGTTGACAGTGATGTTCTTTACAATACCGCATTTCGTTTATTTAAGATGATTTGGATCGATCGAAAGACCTTGAAACTGATCTTGCGGGCTTTGAACAGAAGAGAAAGAAAAACACTTTGAGGCGGCAATCGATCGGCTCGGCGATTCACATGGGGCGGAATATCGTGGGTTTTAAAAATACCCTGTGTACTATACGTTTCGAGAGCAGTTCGCGGGGGTCGACGCGTGTATATCTGTGTCAAGTATATCAGGAGTTATGATTGCGCGTTTCGCGGAGCCTAGACAAAAGGTCGAGTTGCTAAATTGTCAGAAATAGAAAAACGAGCCGTAGCCCTGAGGCACGAGGTGTGTATATTTTTTTTTTCTTTTAAATCCCAGTCTTCGGTTTGTTTGGTCCACTTTTATGTTGTTCTGTACGTACAGTTGTTCCGTCAATAAAAGGAGGGAAAAAAGAAAAAAAAAAAAAAAAAAAAAAAAGAAGGAAAAAAGAAAAAAAAAAAAAAAAAAAAAAAAAAAAAAAAAAAAAAAAAAAAAAAAAAAAAAAAAAAAAAAAAAAAAAAAAAAAAAAAAAAAATGTGTGTCGTATCAAACGGCTCTACCGATTAGGTCAATAGCTGCGTTTGCACATAGCCTGCACACGGCCAAGCCTCAATTTTCGCAACATCGGTCAGCGCCAGCACCTGGAGCATATTAAAATGGTTTTACTCCTGGAATCGTTAGATATTATGTACGAAGCACGGTATAATTTATCAATAAGAGACTGAAAGACATCTTGAAGAAAAAAAAGAGACAAGTAATTAAAACTGGAATGAAATTTTTCAAGGTATCGAGGCTGGTCATATTGCACGAGGAGGCCGAAGATGGAAACGCCATGCCGGACTTGGAGAGGCCCGTCAAAGTCGTCAGCCAGGCGGTGGCCAATCTCGTCAAGGTATGCCTCTGCATATTCTCACAATATACGCGTATACAAGTGTACGAGAAAGCTTCGACACGATTCCCAACAATTGACACGCCCCGCGCTGATCTCATTTTTTTGTCTTCCTTCCTCGAAAACTTCATACCCATGCGAACGCGCGAAAAACGCAAGGTTGGCAAAGAGACGATCAATTCGTCGGACGACGCCCTGCTCAAGCAAGACATGCCCTCATCGCTGAAACGAGTCGAGGGTGCTTCGCATCTCTTGGAGGAGGCTTCGGTCATGCTCAAGAACGACCCGTACTCCAGCTCGGCCAGGAAAAAAAATAAAACAAACAAAAAAAAAAAAAAAAAAAAAAAAAAAAAAAAAAAAAAAAAAAAAAAAAAAAAAAAAAAAAAAAATGAACGAGGTATATCTACAAAATTTTAACGTTTCGTCATCTTGTGTTTTTTTTTGTCCACCTTACTGCTCTGCGAGTGCAGTCGAACGCACACCGTTTTTGAGTATAAAATGATGTACAGGTATGATCGTCGGCGCGTAAGTTTTTAGCTCGTAAGGTTTTTTCCATCTCATGTAACGCTGCGATCAAACAAACAAGCAAAAAAGAGAAAAACAGAGTACAACTCGTGTGAGTGACTAATTAAACTGAAAATCACTCGATAATCATCATCATCATCATCATCATCATACTTAATCATCATCATTGCATGGTATTTGAATAATGATCGGAGAGCGCGAAAAAGAAAAAGGTCGGAATTGATTCGCGCGGTGGAGTCGAACAAATATTTTCAATACATATTCATGGCGCGCGAGCTCTGCTGCTTTCAAATTGGACGGCAACACACATGGAATAAATATGCTTTCATAACGCGATGTAATTGGTATAACGTGACGAGAAATTTAAGCCATGGTAAAAGTATCCATAATAAACGTCGGTGCATCATCCTTGTTTTTTTTAAAAATTTTTGTATCTTTCACGAGATGTATCGATTCATTTTTAAACACATACGCATCGGTATTTTTCTCTCGGTCACTATACTTGCCCATTAAAATTCAATCGAGCCCTGAGACGAATGGCTTGCGCATAATATATCTCTTCGACGAACATTAGTCCCGCAATGCAAGAAAGAATTATAATTTTACCATACTTATACATTCGGTTTGATCGATCAATCTCACAATTAAAAATAACGTTTTCCGAGTGCGAGTGACGTTTGATTTGCCTATATAACGTGTGCCATCATCGCCGCGCCTCTAAAAAAAACCATCATCCTCCAAACGAAGAAACAAAAATGTAAACAATAACCAACCGACGACCGAAAAATCGCTGCCAAACCGCGTATAACGTTGATCCCGCCTATACTTACGCGGCCGCAAAAGACAAGGATAATAATAATCCATGATTTTGTAGAAAAAAACTGATCGAAGGCTCGCGCGGCATACTCCAAGGCACGAGCTCGCTGCTGCTCTGCTTCGACGAGAGCGAGGTGCGCAAGATAATACGCGAGTGCAAGCGCGTCCTCGACTATCTGGCCGTGGCCGAGGTGATCGAGACGATGGAGGATCTCGTGCACTTTTTGAAAAACCTCAGTCCCTGCCTGAGCAAGGTGTCCCGCGAGGTCGGCGCCCGCGAGAAGGAGCTCACCCACCAGGTCCACCGGGAGATACTCGTCAGGTGCTTGGATCAGGTATGTCCCGATTGTTTTGTTTTTTTGTTTTTTTTTTTTTT
>JAPYYV010010713.1:0-13462 GCA_030522625.1 Copidosoma aretas | reverse complement strand
TTCCTCCCGTGGTGCGCATACGATTTTTCATCAATCCTGCGCCGGGAGGAGGAATTTTTTTCCCGCGAAGCGGGAGAAAAGTTCCTACTTCCGTCGCAGTATGGTGAAAAGTATTTTTAATCACCAATGAAGACCTCATTTCCAAATTCAAAATCGTTATGAATGTTCTCTCATATATCAGTTCAAATGAATTAAAATTCATTTTAATATTCTTTTGTATTCATAAAATTAAATAGTTGGACTTGATAAGGCCAGTCATTCACTTGAACCTTTATTCACAATATGTACATATACATATATTGTGGTAAAACTTTAAATTGCACCTAATAATGCTGGTGTGATGTTGGATTTAATTTCTATAACAAAACAAAGTAGATTTTAAAAAAACCCTATTTTTAATTTTTTATTTACAAAAGTATCATAACT
This sequence comes from Copidosoma aretas, assembly GCA_030522625.1. Lineage (NCBI taxonomy): Eukaryota > Metazoa > Arthropoda > Insecta > Hymenoptera > Encyrtidae > Copidosoma > Copidosoma aretas. Next base: position 13,036 of record JAPYYV010010713.1, on the reverse strand, counting down.
GCGTTACGTAATTATTCCTATTCTAGTAACCCAATCCGTGATGCAATTGAAATTCTTTTTGATCGCTAATAAATACCTAATTTCCTAATTCAAAATCATGATTAATATTTTCTTAGCACCAAATTAAGATAAAGCTCATTTTCATTTTCTGTAATAGTCCTAAAATTATATGGTCAAACATGGCAAGCCAAGTATTTAACTAAAATTTTCTATCAATATGCACTATTACTTGTGTTTCGACAAGCGCAAATTATTGAGAAAAAAAATTAAATAGGCATTTTGGCAATACCCATAAGAGTGAGATAGAGAGAGCCGTTGATCGTCAGCTATCGCGCTCGCTATCTCGATCGTACTCTTATAGTTAGGCCTTTTTCATTGCTTTTCTCAATATTTTATGCTTGTAGACAATGATGAATTATTGTAACAATTAGTATTATTATTTTATCATTTATTTTTTCTATTACTATAATGTATTGCTGTACAAAGAAGGCAGATTTATTCCAAATCACATTTAAATTTTTTGTGCAATTATAATTAATTATATATTTTTTGTATGTTGATGAATATAAAAAATATAAACATAAATTAATATTTGCGTTTTCCTGACCTATAATATTCACTGATAAAAATACACATTCGTAAATAAACTGTTTTTTTAATATAAAAATATGAAATGAAGATTATTTATGGTGAAAAAAAATATACTTTTTTATCATAGATAATCAAATACCACCGAGTTCAATAATGTATTTTTTGATGTTTCACATCTGTCAGGGGTCCCGAGACCCACACTCGGTTTTGTTTGAATGTAGTCTTTAATAGATTTATTTATTATTTATCTTACGTTATGTAAGCTAGCTAATGTTGGCAGATTTTTCTTATTATTTTGGCTGATTCTTTTCTAATTCTTTGTCGACACACGATTTAAATCTTTAAGAGCCTCTGAATCCTCAGATTAGAGTCTCTGAATCTTTAAATTTGATCGAATCAACAAATGAGAGCCTCTGAATTTTCTAGAAACTTAGAAATATCCAATAGAAACTCGAATTATCTATAATTAAAGAAACGAATTTTTTTCATGTTCTATTCATCGCGAGGGTCACCTACAACTAAAGACATTCAAAACCATTAATATGATTTCTGTTATATCTTTACGAGCTAATCATTTTAATTTGTATCAAAACTCAGGAGACTATATAAATTTTAAATTAGAATATTAGAAAATACTGGGAATTCAGTCAAGAAACCCTCCACAAATTCATTTTCTTGTATTACAAATTCTTCTTTCAATCCTAAAAAAGCCCGAATCTACGAGAACCATAAGAAGGATTAATCAAGAGACTTGTAAAGATTCTTTAGATTTAAAAATCCTCGATTGACATTACCCTCAAGGTATCTGTAAATCGACAAATATTAAAATGACTAAATAATCATTCCAAGATATCTCTTTTGATCAAGAAATAGGATAAACAGGCCGTTTTCAGATTCTCCAGAGCTAAAAATCAATGGAAAGAGCTTTATAAGGTATATTTACATTAGGAAATCATGATCAGGGTTATAAATAATTTAATTAAATCGTAATTGAATTACAGTTTAATTAACAATTTAATTTAATTCTCAATTGAACAAATATTTAATTAATGATTAAACTTAATTCTTAATGGAACAAATATTCAATTAACAATTACATTTAATTCTTAATTAGAATAAGTTTCAATTACCAATTAAATGTAATTGTTATTTGAAATGCGATTCAACTAGGAATTAAATTTGATTTTTAATGATTTAAGGTGGTTCACTACCTTAAAGAATTAACAGATCATTTTTGTTAAAACTTAGTATACTGGTCAATAAAGTAATAGAGCCTCTTATGGAAAATCGTGAAAAACGGCTACTTAATCATAAAATTGTGGTATAATTAACAGACGGATTTCGATAAAATTTCGGCCAATAGTGAATTAAAATCTGCATGTGAAACAATGACATAGATTAGTTCCTCGTGAGCAAATATATTAATAAATATTCCGAAGCATAAATAGAACTCCAATGTTACAAGATAGGACATGCGCGCGCATTTCTAACCTAAAACAGGCAAAAAGTCGGTCCTCTCTCTCGCATCCCCCACCAAAGGTAGTGAACCTCTTTAAATAGGATTTTAAAATTTATGAAACACAGTAAAAGACGCACTGGTCTTTTAACTTTCGAAAACAAAGCAAATAAATGAGAAAAATGACGTATATTACGAAACGGTTGAATTTAATTGCTAATTGAAATACCAATAAATGAACAATTAAATTTAATTGTTAATTGAAATAAATTTCGATTGAGAATTGAATTTTAATTGAGAATTAAATTTTAATTGTAATTGTTTAATTGAGAAATTAAATACTTTAAAACCCTGATCATGATGATAGGACCTTTTTCCAGTTTTCTAAGGCTGCGATTTTGATCGAGTCTTTTATTTAAATTGGTAAAAAAAATTTATAAACTCCAACCTCTTGAAATCTTTGTCAGTCTCACACAACCTGTGGGAACTCTAATATTTTTTTTTAATTGGAATGAATCATTTCAAAGCATGAATCTCGTCAAGTTAAAGAGTTGATTCGACCATTAACCCCATCAACACGTAGAAAAAAGTCTATGGTATCATCTTAAAATATCACGTGATGGATCTCTAATTATTTATTGTTGTTTGACTCGTTACGAGATCTCGGGATGCTGTTGAAAGTAAAGTACTGTTTCAAGTACATAATGTTTCATTTCTTCTCTCTCACTCTCTTTCTCTATGGAAATCTTGCAAAGACACACTTTCTGAATTACAAAATTAAAAAATACACGTCTTCAGAATATTCTTGATGTATAAATGTTGAGAAACCAAAAAAAAACTACGTCTCAAAGACTTTGATTTTGTTAAAAAACGATTTAAGTCTCTAAATGGTCAAACTAGAGTCTCTAAATCTTTAAATTTTATCAAAACAACAAATAAAAGTCTCTGAATATTTTAGAAACTCGAGTAAATCCAATAGAATCATAAATTATCATTAGAATAAAGAAAATGCTTTTTCTTTCATCGATCAATAATCCAACTAAAGATTAAAGACATTGGAATTTGACTTTTTTTATTATTTGTGCTATATCTTTATGAGATTTTGATTAAAGATCTTGATTCAAAGCTAAGGAGACCTTTTTCCAATAATTTTCAATTAAAAAATTTAGTATTGATGGGTAATTTTACATTTTTTTTTAATTGCATCGCGAATTGGGTCACTGGAATTGGGATGATTTCCTCCTCAGGCAGTCTAAAATACTCTTGTGAAATTTTTTAACGTCTAAATTCACAAAGATCTAATAAAGTCGAGATTTCAAAACGTCTAAACATACTTAAAGATGAAAGAAGGCGGATTTCTTAAAATTCAAACTATTCTTTACTGTTTGAACGTCAAAATTCTTCAAATTTAATCGTGTCTTTAATTTTAAACTTTGAAAGTCTTAAAAATTTGATACATCTCTATTTTAAAACATCGTATTTCTTGATATTCTGTGCTAGTACTGTTTATTAGAAACAGTTAAATTGCGCAAAATTAAAGCGAATTAAAAATGGTGGATTGGTAATTTTGAAAATTGATTCGTCTTTAATAAATAATCCAATCTATAAAAATCACAAGATTTTGTAAAAGGAGTTTAAGTTGATAACATGAGTCTCCGAGTCTTACTATAGAATTTAAAGACTTTACAAGAATAACCAAATAATCTTTGTTTATTTTAAGTAAAAGCCAAACTGATACATTCCAAACACCTTCCAACGAATCGGAAAGTAGTATATTAGGTGTTTATTAGTAATTTACTGTACGTTTTATTGTATTGCGAAATGGGTCACTGGAATAAGGATGAATCCAATAAGCCATCATGCTACTGCCGTACAGAAAATATCAGAAAAAAATTAAATGCTAAATTTTATTTCGTTCAGTTATAGAGTTATAGAAACAATCCCTAGTAAATATCTAGCATTACTAAGTACAAATTTAAAGTCAACTACGCTATGCATAATTACGTCGTAAAATTAGTTTGCGTTGATAACATGTGTGTCCAAGTCTGACTATAGAATTTAAGGAGTTCAAAAGTGTAAATAAATAATTTTTTGTTGAATTCAAGTAAGAGCAGAGCTAATACACTTAAAACACGTTTCATCGAATCGGGAAGTAGTATATTATATGCTTATTAGAAATTTGTAGTATGTTTTTTGTATCTTGGAATGGGTCAATAGAATGAGAATAAATCGAATATGCCATAATGCTACTGTCCTACAGCAAGAATCAGAAAAAAAATTAAATGCACATTTCTAATTCGTTTTGTTACAGAAAATATCTCTGATACATGGCTAGCATTATTTAGTACAATTTTAAAGTCATCTGCGATATGCATACTTATGTCGTAACAAGTGTCTAGGTTGATAGCATGTAAGGCATTTTAAAGAATAATGTTGTATACTATGCGATCAGTGGACTGTATGAAATCTGGGATGCCGGATCGTAGTTATGGAAGCGTTAAGTACAGAGGGAAATATTGGGAGCGAGGCACCTATTACACGTACACACTTAATAAATCCACTCTCACCCCATTTCAATTAAACAAAACAAACTTTAATGAAAATAACAAACTTTGCAACAGAAATGCATAATTAACTTAACGCAAAAGTGACATCAACTTGAGTAATTGACAATAAAATATTGACACTGGACTGTAAGAAGAGAGAGAAAATCAAAGCGCCATGATAGGCGTGGAGAGCGTGCGGCGCTAGGGCCACCACACAATCTTATAACAGAGAGAGCTCGACGTGTACTGACTGCAAACAAAGCTGTTTCGAGTATGCAGTCAAACAACTACTATAGCTATATACAATTATAAGGTTTATTTTGATGGTAGTTGGTGAGTTTACATTACATTTTATCGATGACAATGGAATGCGACAATACCGAATCATTCGCATAAATCAATAATAACTACCTAAGTATTATACAAATGTAATAGTATATTGATTAATTATTAGTAATTTACAGTGTTTTTTAATAACGCAGAACGGGTCACTGGAATGAGAATTAATCAAATGAGCTATCATGCTACTGTCTTACAGCTAAAATCAGAAAAAAATCGAATGCTAAATTCTATTTTGTTTTGATACAGGAAATATCTCTAGCAGGGGCGGCGGAGCACGTGGGGATTGAAGGAAAAGTGCACACGCACTTTTGGTTTGGGTGGGGAAATCCACACACAAAAATTTCACAAACCAAATAAACGTGAACGTCGCGTCGGTAAACCCGCGTAAACCGTCTCGGCTAAACAAATCCGGGGGACAGCGAGTTAATAATATTTTATTAAATAAACTATTGATTAAATAACATAACCTACATCCCAAGCTTATTAACCCAGTAACTCGGGAGACAGCGAGATAATATTTTAAATTAATGATTATAATAGTATATAACTCACCTAGAGAGGAAAAGTAAAGAATGTCTCAGAACAGTCAGAACACAGGCATTTGACTTCCGTGGGTTAAATACGATTTTTCACCAATCCTGCGCCGCGCCGGGAGGAGGAATTTTCTTCTTAGGAAGCAAGAAGAAAGTTCCTACTTTCAACGCAGTATAGTGAAAAAATATTAACAAGATAACTTAAATCCCAAACTTTTTAACCCAGTAACCCGGGGGATAGCGAGTTGATAGTATTTTACTTGTACAAAATATTAAGATAGCAACGTCACCTACATCGTTAGCTTTTTAAATTTAATTAATATATTAATAATTCATTTGTATGCAAAGTATAGGATAAAGAACACATCTCTAAAAAAGGTTATAAATAAATTAAGCAGCCCATCCAGGTCGGGAAAATAGCACGAACATGGATAAACGTGTTGTACTTTAAAAACTATCGTCGTCCTTCAAAAAAAATCATTTTCTTTGTTTCTTATGCTGTAATTATTGTGTATACATAGTTTAAGCACAATAACCCCTCCCTAAAAAATGTTATAAATAAATTAAGCAGCCCATCCAGGTCGGTGAATCGGCTGCTGACTAGATAAACTGCTGTAATTAAAAAAATCTTGGTGTTCATTTTATAAAAAATTATTTTTTTTCTTTCTTCTGCTGTGATTAATGTGCATGCAAAGTTTTAGCACAAAAACCCCTTTATAAACATGTTACAAATAAATTAAGCAGCCCATCCAGGTCGGCAAATCGGCCACTAACTGGATAAACTGCTGTAAATTAAAGAATATTGGTGTTCTTATTATAAAAATTTTCTTCTTTGCTTCTTATGCTATAATTAATGTGTATGCAATGTTTTAGGGAAAAAACACCTCTTTGAAAAATGTTCTAAACAAATTAAGTGGCCCATCCATGTTGGCAGATCAGCTGGAACATGGATAAAAGTCTTGTACGTAAAAAATAATCGTTGTTCTTTTTACAAAAATCATTGTCTTTGCTTTTTATGCTGTAATTAATGTGCATGCAAAGTTTATGAAAAAGAATACCTCTCTGAAAAATGTTATGGATAAATTAAGCAGCCCATCCAGGTCGGCAAATCGATTGGAACACGGACAAAAGTCTTGTATTTTAAAAAATATTGGTGTTCCTTTTTTGAAAATCATTTGCATTGCTTTTCATGCTATGATTAATGTGTATGCAATGTTTTAGAAAAATAACGTCTCTCTGAAAAATGTTATAAACAAATTAAGCAGACCTGGGTAATTTAAAAAAAATGGTCAGTTAAAAGATATTGGTGTTCTTATTATAAAATTTTTTTTCTTTGCTTCCTATGCTATAATTAATGTGTATGCAAAGTTCATAATGTTAGGCTTTATAAAATAAGTTTTTTTTTTCAAAAATCTACTCATTAGCCTCAGTCATTTTTAATTATTTGCAATGTATTTCAATATAAATAATTTAATCCATACGCTGGGTGCGCAGCAGACTTGCTCAAGAGATACGCGAGTCTCTGTCAATCTGAATATATTGAAATCACATGATATTTGTAATAATAGGCTTTACACTACAAGTCTCTACTACATGCATTTTTACCAGAATCAAAAGTATTTGTTTATCGTTAGTATTAATACAATTTATTGAATCTGACGTTTACTCGCAGGAGACTTCTTAAAGACACGTATAAATTTGTGAATCTACCGATATCGAGATTACATGATTATCGTGATGTTAGGCTTTTTTGTAAGTCTTTAATTTGGAAATCTGCTCACCAGACTTGATGGTTTTTCATTTACTGCTGTGTAATTCAATAGAAATAATTTGCTCCGTACGCTGGACGAGCAGCAAACTTGCTCTAGAGATACGTATGGCTAAGTAACTTGCAAAATGTCGTGATCACGAAATTTATATTAATAGACTTTATAAACGAGTCTCTGCTACAATTATCTTTACCAGAATTATTAAATATGAATTATCTTATTAAAATTTTATTAAAATATTTAAATTCTGTATGCTAGACACCCAATAGACTTGCTCTAGAGATACTAGAGCTTCTGCTTATCTTCAAATATAAAGATCACATGAAATTTACAAAAAACTTTATACCTAAAGGAAAAATGACCGAGATTGTAAAGAGTGATGAACAAGAAGAAACGGACAAAATATTCCTCCAAGTAAAATCAAAATTAAAGAAAAATAAAGTTAAAGTTAACATGCTGAAAAAGGAGAACAAGGAGAGGATTGTAGTTCAATGTGAAAGAAATCAAAATACTGATCTTTTAAAAAATGAGTTATCCATTATCCAGAATACAAAAATAGATTTAAAAAGGTTAAAAAAGCCATTGTTAAAAATCATAGGAGTTGATGTGTCTGATGGTATTAGTAATGAGGAACTATGTAGTGAATCAAGTGTGAATAATGACTTAATATGTGATGATATAAATATTACTCATACGTTTAAACCAAATGTAGATGGATTGACCAATATAATCATAGAAGTGAAAAATTCTGCATATATGTCAATAATGTCTAAGGGTTTTGTGTACATAGGTTGCCAAAAATGTACAATTTATGATGAATACAATTTATCAAGATGCAAAAAATTCTGTAAATATTACCATAGTAATGCTAAGTGCCAGAAACAGGTGAAATGTGCAATATGTGCTGCTGACCATGATACAAGTGTGTGTAAAGTCACGGACTGTAACAAGACTAAATGTACTCTATGTTTTGAGGCAAATACTAAATTTCGACTTTCACTGAATATAAATCATAAAACTAGTGAAGTGAAAAAATGCGCTACATTTAAAAGATTACTTGCAAGAGTCATAAATGAAACTAATTATCCAATAGAACCTAATACAAATTTTATTAATAATCAATAATGGCAAATATTGACTATCAAGAAATTACTTTAAAGGAAAACATAAGTATAAATGTAGCAGAGTACTCGAAATCAATAACTTGCAATGGCCTGCAAATACTCCTGGTTAATATGAGAAGTATCAGCTCAAATAAACTTGATCTTGAGGTCTATATAAACGATTTTTTAGTAAAACTGGATATTATAATTTGTACAGAAGCATGGCTGACTACCTGTAATAGAAGCTTCATAAATATTGACAATTACAATGTGTACACAAATGACGGTTATATAAATAAGGCTGATGGTGTAATTATCTATGTAAGTAGTAAAATGAAGCACAAACATGAGATACAAACAGTGAACAAGCTAAAAGCCTTATCAATAACAGTATGGAGCGGACAACACAGAATAATTATCACAGGATTGTATAGACGCTTTGATTACAAAGACGAAGAGTTCATGCTGGATGTGGACACCTTCCTTCAAAATAATACCGAAAAGAATCATATAGTACTAGGTGATATGAATATTGATACGCTAGTCGAGGACACACTTACTACCCTAATGAGTACACCGAGAGAAAAGTCTGCATGAATTGTGGAATACGACTATTGCAAGGCACCTTCACGTCCAGTAGTTGTACGCTGCTCACGCAGTTGTAGCAATTAGAGGTTACGTGCTATGAGAGCAAGTACGTCCAAAGCTCTCCTTGCAAATTTTGCAAGGAGCACTTCCGACTAGAGTCGTAGGCTCCGCCCAATCATATAAGTGGGGGTAGTCAACAGCTCCAGTCGGAAGCGCTCAGGAATCCTCGCGAGAATGTTCGGAAGTGCTGCTTGCAAAATTTGCAAGATCTTTCGACGTACTTGCTCTCATAGCACGTAACCTCTACTTGCTGCAACTGTGTGCGTAGCGTACAACTACTGCACGTGAAGGTGCCTTGCAATAGTCATATACCACAGTTCATGCAGTATTCCCTAGACATTTCTCTCGGTGTATAAGTTCAATTTCTTGGAAAAAGGCTACATTCCTGGAGTTCGTGGTGTAAAAAGGCCAAGAGAAAATCGAGGAGAAAGCTGTGATAAATTAGGGTCATGTATTGATTATATTTGTATTAAATCTAGTCTTAATTACAATATATGTAAGCTTATAAGTAAGATAACTGACCATTTCCCCATAATTTGCAATTTTTACATAAAATGTGAAAATAAATGTACTAAACCTATTATTGACTATGTTAAATTGACACATAATGCAAATAGGGTGAGGTGGTTGGATTTCTGTAATAATATGCGTGGCAATAACATTGATTGGTCTTGAACAAAATAATTACTGAGGTTGGAAAATGCGTTAAAAAGTATTTTTTTTTTAATAAAAAAAAGAAGAAAACTAGGAAGCCTTGGATAGCAAATGAAATAATAAAATTGTGTAAAACCAAAGACATTTTATATCGAGAATGTAAAAATGACATTAATAATGAGACAAAATTTAATATATACAAGAACCACACTAAATATCTAGAAAAAATATTACATAAAACTAAAAATTCATATGAAAGTAGTGCAATACAAGCTGCTGATACAAAGATATTGTGGTTGTTCGTAAAAAATAAAATTGATAAAAAAAAATACTTCTAATAATCTTGACTATATATATCATAAACATGATAATAATATTATTAATAACCCTGATTTGATTGCTGAAACTTTGAATAATCATTTCAGCAGCATAGGGATTTTAACTTCAGAAAGTATCAAAGAACCAAGTATAAAGTCTATCCTACAAAATGAGATATATTGTAATAAAACTATATGTATGAATCCCTGTAATGAGGATGAAATTCTAAGAATAATGTCTTTAAAGAATACAATTGGAGGAACAGACAAAATACATGTAGAAATAATAAAAAAACTAAGATATTACTTAGCTCTTCCACTTAGTACTATATTTAATAAATGCATTGAAATTGGTTACTTCCCAGAATACTTCAAATGTGCAGACATTATACCAGTACATAAGAGAGGGGATAAATATAAAATAGATAACTATAGACGGATATCGCTGATCTCGAATTTCGCAAAAATATTTGAAAGGGTAATTTATAACAGAATTAATAATTTTCTCAATATAACCAAACTTATAAAGAGCAATCAATTTGGATTTCAGAAACAAAAAGGTTGCATAGATGCTCCAGCATTGCTTAATGACTTTTTAAATGTGCCCTTGACGTATCAATGCCTACAGCAATAACTTTCATTGATGTGCGTAAGGCATTTGATTGTGTGAATCATAACATACTGTTGAGCAAGTTAACTATTACTCGGATCGATTAGAGGCTTTGGAGCAAGGAGAGACTCGTAAACATACCTATTGTACAAGTGCACTGCGCATGCCTTTATAGATTATGGAACATGGAACGTTTCAACGTCCATTTCGTCTGCTCCTCTATGAACGGACCTTTTTAATGTATGTGACAGACTTGAGTTTTGGAACGTGTCTTAATTTTAAAGACGCATCACATATGCGATTGTTTATACTAATAATAACTATTTTATATTTCTTCTATTTTGCCGAAATCACATTCTAATCGTAAGATTTTCATATGAAAAGTCAAGATGCGTACTCTAGAACAATATAAAAAAAACCACGTGGCTTTTTGTTCAACTTCCCCCTCCCCTCACGTAGCCCAACGTAGCATTTCTCTGCACCCCTCCCCCACCTCAAGCTGGCCACGTGGTTTGTGCATAGCCCCTAATTAAAAAATCACAAATTGAATTTTATTGGCTTTATGTTAATAAATTGGTAACCAATATAATTATCGTAACATTTGGAAAATATGAGGATTCAATACCCACTGGTTTTCCTATTTCCATAAATGGATCTATAATCCGAAGGGAAAAGGAGACTAGTTATCTTGGTTTAAAGTTAGACAGCAGATTCTGTTGGGAGCCACATGTTAAAAGTATTATGAAGAAAACAAAATATTTACTATGTGTCTTTTATGAATAAAAAAATGTACTAAGTACAAGTCAATTACTAAGTGTATACTATGCTGTTTCACAGGTGGCTACTTATGACATTATAGCTTGGGGTTCTGCAAATCAAAATGTTATGGGTCCGCTACAATCATTACAAATAAGAATACCTAAAATCATATTAAAAAAAAAAAATTAGATAAAGTAAAACTGACATTAAAACCTCTGACACTAAAACAGGTATCTATATACATTTAACTGTCTCTTATGTGAATATAGATCCATGCATGTAAAATCTTTAACAAGTTGTAGCGTGACTAGAAATAAAAGTATTCAACTACCAAATTGTAAGTTAAATAGTGGTAGGTATAAATATGAAGCTATTACTGCGTTTAATGTATTACCCACATAATTAAAGGCTTTTAATGATGTAAAAAGAAAAAAAATACACTTCTTCTGAAGGAGTGGTGTAAACGTATGTAATTTCATGTGGATTCTATTTTTTATCACTAAAATGTTTTAATTTGCAGATTCTTTATTCTTTCAAGATTCTTTTTTCTTTCTTTAACTAGTTTTACTTTATATTTAAAGTACATTTTGTACTTATAGTTTTAAGTATAGTTTGAAGTATAGTTTAAACGTCACACCAGAGTACGGGTACGTATAGTGCCTCCCTGCTGGAATTTTCTCTATATATGTTTTATATTAACCTTATAGGATACTTATATAATACAATTGAGTGACTTATCATGATAAATATATGTAATAATATGTATTTGTTATTATGTGGTGAATAAATTTATACTGATAGGCTTTATACAAAGAGTCTCTACCACAAGTATTTTTATCACTTTCGGAAGTTTTTGTTCATCTTTAGTGAATATTTATAACATTGGATAAATCTGTACAGTGTACTTGCAGGAGACTTGATAAAGATACGTATCAATTTTGCGAATCTACAAATATCAAGATTACATAATTATCGTGATGGTATTCCTTTTTTTCTCAGTCTTCATTTCAAGAGTCTCCTCACCAGACTTGGTGGTGTTCGATTAACTTCAGTCTCTATAAATAAAACTTATCAAACCCTTTTTTTCGACATGCGGCAGACTTGCTAAAGACACGTAGAAGGTGTGGATCCTTCAAATATCGAGATAACATAATTATTGTAATGTTGAAATTCATACTTTTAATCTTTATTTTGAAAGTCTACTCATTAGACTTGGTCATTTTTAATTATCTGCAGTGTATTTTAATAGAAATTGTTGATTTCGTATGCTAGACGAGCAGCAGACTTGTATTACGTGTCTTTGCAACAAGTATTTTCACTAGTTTGGTGTTTTTCTGTCATCAATAGTGTGTTTTAATGAAACCAAATAAATTAGTGTGCTAAACTCGCAGTAGCATTACTTCAAAGATATTTAAGCCTTTGCCGATCCTAAAATATAAAGATTTCATATTTTTAATTATAGGCTCTATACTACGCGTCTCTTCTACGAGTATTTTTAGCAGATCAGTAGTTTTTGACAGTCACTAGAGTATGTTATTATAAATTATTCAATCTGTATGCAAATGTCGCAGTAGACTTTCTCTAGACGTAAGTATTTCAGAATCTGATAATATTCGCTATGCGCGCAATCGGAGGTGGCGCCATCCGCAGTGAACAGCTGTCAAAAGTTCTTTACATCAAAACAATGCAGTTTAATGGAGTGTAGACA
>JAPYYV010010712.1:0-19464 GCA_030522625.1 Copidosoma aretas | reverse complement strand
CATATTTTTATTTGTACGCATTTTTATTAACATATGCATTTTTCGGAGTCATAGGTTCCTTTCCTGACGAGAACCCACAGAAAAAAATCTGAGTGCACTAACCGGGAATTGAACCTGCGACCCCTAGAACGGTGTTGTTTCCGAGGCTAGCACGCTAAGCACTGAGCCAACGACCGCTGTCCTATTGGCCTCGTGCGCAATTAACATACAGCGCCCCCAGCCGAGTGACTTGAGAACATCTGGCCTATAAGAAAAGTAAACTATAATTAAGATTCTGTGAATTAATTAACAAATTTTCTGTTTTTTTTTTCACATGAATATTTTGGTCATCGATAGCTTTTGCTTTTTTAAGAGCCAAAGCTTCTGCATGCTTTTTGTAAATTTTTTTTTTCTTTAGCAGCCCAAATTTTTTTTTATCAATAAGATAAATTGTTCGAGGAATAGAAAAAACTTTGAAAATTTTTAATCGGATGAAAAACCAATAAGAAAGTAATTTTTTACGAGAATGTTTCTAAAAACTGAAATTATAAGCTCATGCGATATACGAAATTTTATGATATAATTTTTTTCTCACTTATAAAGTGCCCTCTTTTCGATGCAACAATCTCCTTTAATATTGAGTTTTGAATGACAGCTACATAATTATTTGAAGTTTAGTGCTATATACATGCTGAAGAGCCTCATATCGAAGGGCTTCCAAAAGAATAATTTCAACTCAAATAGTCCTGTGTCACTCAAAATAAATTCCGTACATAATATTATCGATCATGCTATATTATTGTCATATAAATGTTTCCACCGCAATAATATTAATATTGTAAAAAGAATCTTACATAAGAATGACTATACACAATGTTTTGTCGATAAATATGTAAAAACTAGACTCTGTCAACTGAATAATAAAAACAGAAACAATAACTCTAAAACTCACAATTTACATAATACTATAAAAATCACTATTCCATATGACACTTCATTTTTTTTTAAATTGTTCTAATTGTTTGAAAAAACTCCACGTACATGTATATCCTAATTACTGGGATGCAACTCGATCAGGTGCTTTAAGGGAGTTCTCTCCCAAAATAAAAATGATAAGATTTTGATGAAACTTTACAAATATATTATTTAATATCGTACAAAACGACTGGTAAAGTTTTAGACCGATTCAGAATCTGTGAGCTGAGATATGAACTTATCTTTTAACACGTGCTCTTATGGGAATTCATGAAATCGTCCCGAACCTCATACTTTCCTATTTTTTTAAAGGTACTTCTAAAGATCAGATTTTACAATAATTGAAATATTTTATTCATTAATTGCTCGAGAATGTGAGTGTATTTTTTTATAGTGTTTCAGAACTTCTTAAACGATTATTCATTGATATTGTAAAATATTTAATGTGATAGCAGTCGATATTTTTCTCACTCACGAACAGGTGGCAACGTTGCGTTTGGTTAGAACATCTGAAGTGACTGAAGTCATGATGCCCGCCCCAGCTGCTTGTCTACTTCACAAGCGCAACGTTGCCATATTTAATATACATGAAAAGTTTCATGTTCTCCGTCTCTTTCTAAGATAGCTCTTTCTCTCTCTTGACGAGAGAATTCTTTTAATGACCGGGACGCAACTCGACCCGTTTTCTAGGCTCAGAACGCAACTCGACAATGGCAAAAAATAGCAACAATTATTGCGTGTGTGTAGGCGTTCATGAATAGTAGATATAAAAGCGACCGCGCATTTTTTATCAATAATTCTACGGTTTTAGAGCGGTGTACATCTATAAATATTTCTACATTTCAAAAATAACGCATATAGGTAGTTGTATCTCAAAATTAAAAGTGTTTAATAAATGTATACTCCTTAATCACATATCACGTAATTGGTGCTATTTTTATGTATGATACTGTCCCATACACATAGGTTGTATCATGGATTTTTTTAGATTTTTTCCTAATTTATTAGTCAAAAAATCGTATGCATTAAAAATAAGCACTCTTTGCAACGAATATGTTTCATTCATCATCTAATTATAATAAACAAGAACTACTTAGTGTTATTTTTTCTATCTAAATAGTTACAACCTCTCTACTAATACATAAGTTGCTTCAATTTTTGTGTAAATTTGGTTTGGTTATTGATGGACACTGGAGGTACAATACATCCAAATTTGAGCCCTTACTATTGATTAGAACCTGAGTTATTAATTGTCGCAAATCTAGACCATAACCCCGGTTTTTTGCGATTTGCCAAAAAACTTCTGGACCGATTGAATTCAAAATTGTAAGTAGTTATGGCAACACTATGGGCCGTCAAAACAAACCCCAACCACTCGGCCTCGACGCCATAACGGTCGGGATTCACTTCACCACGCCCAGAGTGGCACTCATGTGTATGTGTCGTGCAAAAGGGATGTGTGTGTGTGTGAGAGAGAGAGTTGTGTGTGTGTGTGTGTGTGTGTGTGTGTGTGTGTGTGTGTGTGTGTGTGTGTGTGTGTGTGTGCGCGCGCGCGAGAGTGTGTGTGTGTGTCACTGGTCACGGAGAGGCGGTTGAGAAGAGAGTAAGAGGAGGAACAAATGTAGGAAAACTCATAGCCACCTATGTGAAAGCTTCATAAGTGTGTATAAGTGTATAAGTGTGTATCTGTGTGTGATGACACTACTATAGGCCGTCTTAATAAGACCAAACACCTTCAGAGAGGAGGAGGGGGAGCCTGTGCAGCTCAAAAGGAAGGAAATCCCACTTTTTATCTAGAAAACATATACATTTCAACACTACACCAACCCGTCGTTCACGCGCGATCTCTGGTCCCGGCTTTTGTAGGCTCTTTATCCTCCGAGAGCATAATGCCAGTTGATTTTTGTCGTGTACATACCACTAAGAGAGTAGTGAGAAAAAGAAATATGTTATGCTCAGCATAATTGCTGCGCAGAAATTAATACTTCTCCAACACACATGTTTTGTAAAACGGAATGTGATGAATGTATATCTTTTGTGAATTTTTCTTGAAAACATATAGACATTACTCTAATGAAAACAGAGGAATCCACGTATTTTCTTTTCTCCTAACATTTTTATGAATTTAAAATCATTAGGTTTGAGTGAAATTTTACCAAAAAATTTTATTTTTTCAAAATTTTATAAAATAATTATGTAAGGAAACTAAACGGATATTCAAAGGGTATAATGATAACAAAAAAGAAGATAAACTTATTATCTCATTTTATTTCTATAATCTATCTCGTTTACAAGGGTGTCCATATGAAATGACGCTATACTATACACTATATCAGATACAGTGTCAATAGATAAATTATTATTTTTTTTCATTACTATTCGCATGCTCAAACACTTTATAACATTTTTTTTCCAAATCTTTATCATTCATATCGAAAACAATTTTTCGCGCGATATCGGGCGTGTAGTAATCAATTTGAGATTCAACAATTTAGCGTCTTCTTCTAAAATACATTCAATGAATTCCTGCGCAACACAAGGCATCAATACCGAGACACTATTCATCAAACGCATATTACAATCAATACATATTAAAATACATTTATTTAAATAATCAAATGTAGCTTTTTTGAAAACTTAACTACGACCATACCGTTTCGCACTGCCTTCACTTGTATTTGGTCTCCTATTTTCTTCAATTTCGATTGCCTTTTCATTGTAACTGGTTGTAAATGTCAAGGTCTAATTGGCTCCGTAGATTTTGATGTTGTCTAAATTTGTATCATCTTCTGAGAAGTACTTATCAATGTCCTCAACCGTTGATTTAAAAGTATTCCAATCAGCCTCATCAAAAGCGATGCCCTCAAAATCCCAACCAAACAGGCGAACGATTGGTTCCCAACCACTTTGACACAATTTTTTGTATTCAAGTCCAATTATCACTTTGTTGCTGAATGACTTATTCAAGCCATACATTTTGCACAAAATCTGAGGGAGTGGTTTTTGATGATACTGCTTTATGCGTTCTAGGTTTGAAATCTCCTCTTCTGATACTCTTATTTTACCAGTCTCCATTTTGTATTCCAACCGTACTCACGGTATGACGATTGAGCAAACACCGATGCTCGCATCCAAGCTGTTCCTCATTTTGAGAGACGAATATTGCGAGTGATTGTGGTAGTGGTGGTGGGGTGAGTGACGTCAACACCAATCGTCGTCGTCGAGAAAGAGCTGCTTCCACATATTGCTGACTCGTCGAGAAGGAATTCTCGTGTTACATGAAACTAGTTTAAACACGCAAGTACAAGCTTCACCACATTCACAAGAATGTGCTGACTCATCGGAAATAAGTTATTGTGCTATGTGAAACTTGTCTCAACATGCAAGTAAAAACTTTATCGCAGTCTCGAGAATTCGCTGATACCATTATTCTTGGAATTCAATAAAAGTATAAAAAGCTGACACGTGTCGCTGGCGCATCGAGAGGAATGCTCGTGTTACTTGAAACTTTTATGGTCGTAGTTACAAGCATATACTGATATTATTTTCTTGCAATTATATAAAAGAATCTTACATCAAAGACATTTTACAACTACTTTGTAAATATCTAACTTTGCAACAATCGCCACCCACAGTCAAACTCGTTTTCTTTTTTATTATTTTTTAGTAAAATAAAACGTCTGCCAATATAATCATTTTTTTCTAAGTCATAAGAGAAATTTTCGAGAAATTTATGATACTCTAAACCACTAGTATCGTAGAATAAAAACATCAAACAGAATTGACTACACACGTTTGAAGATATACTTTGTAATTGTTTGACATTCCATCGGAGTTTCTTACAATTTTTTCGTAATAGATTTATGTAGTCGGGTACATGCGGTTGAATACCGTAGCTATCAAAGTAAAAACCGTTACAATTTTTATCAACGTAAATAGCAATCCAATGCATACCTGGTTTGGTGTGACCATCAGTGTTAATGACGAACGCCGTTGGTTTCGTCTACACCCGTGGAATCTGATCTGCTGGGAACACACCGACAGTGTGCGAGCAGATTTGTGATAGAATTTGTAATATCTAAAGACTGTCCACTGCAAAACTCTGTGGGTTCTGTTCTGTGGTGATAATTGTTCTTGACAAGCCAAGACTTCAATTTATATGCGTTATTCAATGCGCATCGATGCATTTAAAAGATGGTTTCAAGGCGCGATGAATACAATAAGAATCAGACGATAATTTATCGAAAGATGGACAATCATTGGCATATTCCAATTTTATGATCTCGCGGATGGTAATTTGATGTAAAATGTTCCACTTTTCCTTACCTCTGACTTAAATTTTTCGCACTTTTTTAGCAATCTCTCGCAAAGCTCTATGAACCACTTTCAAAGGTACCTCAACTTCAAAATAGTCAAGGCCATGGAGAGGCATCGAAAGCCAATTATTTTGACGTCGTGCTTCTTCGTTTAATTCTTGTAAAGCTGACGGTGGCGATATTACCAGTGTGTACAAAAATCACCATTTAATGCAACAACGGCAACTTCCTTAAGCATCGTGCGATTATTTTTCACCTTGAAACATTGAATGTCGATTACTAGATCCATCGCTACGTATATATGTATTGTTACAGCGAATCGAGCAGAGAGCAACTGATACTTGTCTGTTTCGTAGCAGTCACAATATATAAATGCGTTGCGCCATCTACCCACTGAAGTCAACAATGATTTGACGTGACGCATCAATTTCAAGAATATTCTCGTACTCGGCATACACGATACAGTTTACTGTCGTGGTCGGGGTTTCGGCAAACCGAACGTCTAATCTAACGCTAGCGTGTCTGATCAGATTCCAATGGGAAAATTCGGTGGCCGATAAATCAGGTGTTAAATCGAAAGCAAATAGACAGTAACCGTTTGGATAAGATTCACGATAAATGTGGTTTCCTTCGTTGAGAAAGTGAACACCAATCGAAAACGAGATATAGTAATCATCTACGTAAAAATGATTAGTTTCAAAGTCCGGCTGCAATGGTTTGGAAGGAACTTGAACAAGTCAATGTTCAAGAAGAGGAAATTAATGTTGAAATGATGAAAATTGAACGGATCCATTGTACGATCGCCATTGTAAGCTTGATTTTTTACAAAACCGACAATGATTCGTTTTAGTAACTGTTCCAAAACAATATCCAAAGTCTCACTGTGAATACTACTATGCATCGTCACAACTTTAACTTCGACCCGTGTAGGTGTGTATTTCGCCGTACTTTTTGAAAGTGGTTTAGCATGGGCAAGTCAAACGGATGGACTTATTTTAATGCGTATAACTAAAAGATTAGCTTCCTCAATGCGCATCGAAACCAACTTTGACGTGTCCACGAGGCAAAAAGCGTCGCGAGATCTAATTAAACGCATTCTCACCTCAACACCATTAATAAGTAATGTTTCCTGATTATATACGTCACGATAAAGACGACCAATGAGATCGATCGATTTCTTTGCTGGTAATAGCGCGCGTCGCTTTGCTAGTCTCACGTTGGCATCCATCACGTCGTCCATCTTTGTCGCCGTATCGTCGCACCACAATGTCCTCGTTAAATGGGATGTTTTTGCAGCAGGCCCGTAATTTCTCAAAGTTTCCAGGTACGCTCTATAAGCGTACGCGTTATTGGGTGGTGATGCAAACTTATGATTTTAAGAACACATCGACTTCATTGAACAGCGAATGCATAAAATTATTCATTGGTCCCGCTTTTGTGACTTTAGCCAATAGATCAGCACTTGGATCATTATCTTAATTGACACATAATTAGACACGTAGACTGAGCATCGTATGATCCGATTCACTCAAACTCTGAACCATCTCCCACGTTTCCGTGTTTGTTATCAAATAGGCCATGGTGCTTTCTCCTCTCTTTCCTATGCATGTACACACTTCTTGCTCGTCACCTGCCCCATTCACTATGCACCAGCCTCTCTCTTTAACACGTTTAGTAATGCTTTACCTTCTCCATTTACCGTTATATCTTTGGCACTCCTCACTAGTATCCCTCCTTCTTGTGTTATTGGCCCTCCCTGTATGCCTGTTCTTGCGTTCCAGTCACCTCCTATCAGTAGATTATCCTCTTCTCCTGTCAGATTATTTTCAATCGCCCTCATTGACTCTTTTACACTATGGTTAAACACTATCACTATCACCCACTTTTCCCTCTTCATTGTCCCTATCCACTTCACCACTTATCACAGCACTGCACTTATCACAGCCTTCTGTAATTAGGTCCTGAGATTTTCTAATGCCTATTATGATGCCTCTACTGGCATTTTCTTTCTTGTGCTCCCTTTTCGTCGGGATGTGCCATCATTTAAATTTTCCTGGTAATTTATCCTTGATTTTCATCCAATCTTTTTCTTCTGTCCATGTTTCTAGCATCCCCACTATATCGAACCTCCGTAAATAGAACCAGAATTCTTTATCCTTATTTGTCACACCCGCCACGTTCCAGAAGCACACCCTGACAAGCTCCTCCTCTGCCCTCTCGCCTTCTTCTAGTTAACTTGATGTTGGCTGCCTCTTTGCGAGATCCACCAACTTGTTACTTATATCGTCCGATCTTGACCAGCTTCCATCCAGGCAGATTCTCATGTAACCTACTCTAACCCCTCTTCCTTCCTCTTTTCCTTGCTTGGCAGCTTCCCTGATTGTCTTCTGCGCCTCTCTCTCCATCCATGTCAAGTCGTCATCGATGTATATCCCTTTTACTAAGGTCTTCTTGTTTTTCATTACTGCTATCTTGTTCTCCATACTTCCCAGTTTAACCACAACTATTTTGCTTATGTGGTCTCCTTTCCTGCCAGCGATCAGGGGTTTGTCTACGACGCCGACCTTCTGTCTCGCTACATCCTCCAGAAACTTCCTCACCTTTCCTTTCAGATCGTCCTCCTCGAAGGTCACTCCCTTCACTAATACGCTTAGCCTTCTTTTTTCTCTCCCAACCTTATCATTTTCTACCTCTAGTGACTTTAGCCTCTTCTTTCTTTGCTTCACTGTCTCTTTTCCTCTTCCCAAGAGGCCTCTTTCTCCTGCCACTCTTTCTTTATGCTGTCTAGTATCATCTCTATCTTCTGCGTCTGTTTATCGAACTTCTCGTCCATCTTCTTCTGTAGCCTTTTAAGCCAGAGCGTTTGTGCATCTTTCGGTTGTGTGCTCTCTGTATTCTTGTTACCTTTTGACGTGTCAACCATATCAAACATTGTCAGCTGTAACCTCGCACCTCGCTACTCCCGCCTTCTGCGGTGCCGCTTGGTTCCTCATGTTCGCAGTATTTCTTGTGTTTTTCCTATCTTCCCCTTTGTCTTCTCTCATTTTCGCGAGTGTTTTCTAACCTCAAACTATCGCCGTGCACTCCCCGAGCTTTTTCCTCTCTTTTTGTATACCTCGGGGTGAACTTTTCTTTGATTAGCTCAGTCTTGGGTACTATCGATGTTTACTGCCCTTTTTTGTTGTTTATAGTGCCTTAGTTAACTTTCTAAACTACGAACAATCTTCGAGCGTCCTTGCACACGTGTGGTCGCTACCAGCGCCTTTCTCGAACTCCTTCCTACGATGTATGGTTCACAGATGTCGCTGTAAACCATGAGCATGGATGTTAGAGCGTTGGCGAGATTAGCTGGACGAACCGATTTAATTGAGTTGTTTTCAACAAAAATAATTGTGGTACTTTCACATACAAAGATTTTATGTAATTTTTCGGATAACGTTAATCGGTGTACGTATTAGCTGTTGGTCGTTTCGAGACAGACTAACTTTGCAACTACGTAACCACCCCTTTCCAAATTAAAAATCACGTGACCCCACACAGTAATATAACTATATAGTTCTTCAATCATTTCTTTCATATTTGTGTACAGACCGGAATGTATATAAGAATCAACATAAGAGACGGTCTCTTCTTCTTCTTTGAGCGTCAGTGGTATTTCAATCTCTGTTATTCCAACGACCCATTGACCGTGCAAGCGAATTTGTTGTGGTAACCTAGTCACGTAATGCGTAGTAGTATTATCAGGATAATACTGCATACTACTGTTGCTAGGCAACACAACGTAAAACTCGTCCTTCATTGTATGTTTTTTTAATCATCAGCCTTTATCCATGAATTGAACTTTCCGGTATAACCCTTCCAACTGACAAAATATTCTTCGGATCGTCCTTTATCCCGACTTTTCAATACCTTGTCCACCTCTAAAAAGCTTTTCTTTAGATTCTTACGCACTCTGCTCAATTCTTCTTCGTAAAAGAATCCGTCAATGTCTTCGTCGGCCAAATTTCTAAGAAAATACACCGGACGTTGGCGTGTGCAAGAGATACTTACAATTTTAAACAACGGTAAAGTCCATCCACTCTCGTAACCTTTGGCAAAGACACTTCTCGCTTTACTAATACGAACTAAATCTCCAACGCTGTACTTTGGACTTTTATAAGCATGTCCACTATAACGTTGCTTTATATTTTCACGCACTTGCGCAACATTGTACAAAGTCACGTCAACCGGCGCCATCTTTGCCGACGAATTCTTTGTGCGGTTGTATGCCTCGATTATTTTCGGAAGAACATCCACGAAGTGATGGGTGTTTGTGTGTTAAAATTATCGCCACATTCTTTCCTTTATAGTTTTTAAGAAGCGTTCGGCTATAGCAGCTTTAGTCTGTGGACTACGAGCTACCCGATATTCAATTTCATTGCCTTTTATAGTTATCTTTATTTCGCGTCCTACAAATTCTTTACCTTCATCCGTTTGGAGGTACATTGGTACACGATCATTGCTTCTCGACAAGATACGTTGAAATGCTTTGGAAACGTTTTTCGACGTTTTCTCCCTCATCGGTTCTGCCTAAGCGTATTTGCTGACGACATCGATGGCAACGAGAACGTAAGCCCAGCCGTCGTTGTAAGTTTTTAAGGATCTCAAATTCATTCAATCAGCTTCCCACACATCGTCAAAATTTTGCACAATATAACTTCTGGGAAAACGAATTTTTACAGGTCTGTAAATTGTATGAATCTTGACTCTCGAGCCATCCTATTACGTTTGGTCTCGAGAATTTCTTTTTTACAGCACTTAAGAGTTTGTTTCCACTCGCGTATGCAGTAGGTCGCGCCGCTCCATAGTAAAATTTTTGCAAAGTATTAAGCATTATTTTTTCCTTTACACTTTTTTTCTTGGTAGGTTTGGATCCAATAGCTCTCTTGATGCGCGAAAAAAACTTTTCAAACGTAATTTTGCTACATATACAGCACGCCGTCAATAAAGCGACTGTTCGCTCGTCCAGAGGTGTTTCTCCAGCGAGTATACGAGAAAAAGAAAATTCAGCTAATACACGATCAGCTTTTCGACGATTATCATTTTTCTCCGTAGCGTAGGCAAGATTGTGCTGACGACAAGCTTCATCCAAAGGATTGACTCCCTAGTTTCGTTCCTGGGCCACAAAATTTGTATCCAGGTACATGCATTTCAAACGGTAGTAAATCAATCATGGCGTCGAGAGCACTATTTTTTTTCCTCCTCTAGCTTTACTTCTTTTTCTTTCCCATCATTTTTCCGCTCAACCGACGCCATGATTTAATTTGACGTGACGGAGGTACTACTCTTTCTATTTGTTTTTCTCAATGACGTTGTTGGTCCAGTTTCCGAAACAACACTTTGACTGCTCGAACGAGATCTTCGACGTTTACTTTGTAATTTTTACGCTTTCGAATT
Organism: Copidosoma aretas; assembly: GCA_030522625.1. NCBI lineage: Eukaryota > Metazoa > Arthropoda > Insecta > Hymenoptera > Encyrtidae > Copidosoma > Copidosoma aretas. The sequence continues at coordinate 8,758 of JAPYYV010010712.1, read as the reverse complement.
ATCACCTCTGCCGTCGTCGTCCATCAGTAATCTTAATACTTGCTCGTTTCCAACACACTCTTTCGGGATATTTGCGGTTCAAAGCGCCGTTGCAAACTGATCACGCCCCACTGGTACGCGTTTTTTCCTGTCCCTCAAGACATCATTTACAAGATCGACAATGTTCGACTGTGGTATACAAACGCCACCTATAATCACTGTATTATCATTCGTCTACTCAACGTTACCGGTAGCACGCAAGAGACACAGTATCACTGCAGTGTTTTTACGAAACTTTTTGGGTACAATTTCGATAACCTTGGCATCATGACGCTCCTCTTCTTTGTGTTTCCTCTCATCCTCGTCGTCAGACACTTCGCTATCTTGTAATGTGCTCTTTACTTCCTTACAGTGTAAATATCGCTGCAAAACTTGCTGATATTTTTTTCACTTTTCTCGCTCGTCGCCTTATAGTAAATTCAAGATGTTGTTCAATCCTACGTCGAGTCAACTCGCCGTACGACCCGGAGTTTGCACAGATTTTAGACCATCGCTGAGACACGCGCTTCACACACGTTTCACGTTTTCTTCGGGAAGAAGAACCATTTTATTTACACGAGCGAAAGTACCGTTCCCAGGAGTGGGCCCAATAAAGCAGGTAAGAAGCTTCCTCTCTGTTGTACAATAATTTGTTTCTTTGGCGCCGAAGAATTTTTTTGTCGGCAAGTTTTCCAAGAACTTTGGCGTGTTTGCGTAAGCGTTTTTTGTCTGTCAGGGTAAGCAGTACGTTTCCTTCGAGAATATTCAACGCAGACTCTCAAATGTACATGATCAGTGTAGAATCAGCTTTACGTCACAACGCTCTCTGTTGTTCAGTGTCGAGATGATACAGAGCTCTCAAAATGGCGATGTGCTTTCGACCAAATGGAGAATGTGACTTTGACACCGTCACAACGTTGCGACGAGAGCTTGATTTGCCGTGTCGCTTCCTTTCATTTGTTTTTTTGTCACATATATGTACTGATACTCGTCATCCGAGAAAATACAAGTACAAAATCGAAAATAAACGGTGTATTTTGTTTGAGATCCAAGAGAAGGTAGCCAAATGGTCGCGAAGTGGATTCCCAATAAGCTTCTTGCAAAAATCGAGGATTTTCCGGACACACTTGCCTCGACAGATGTTGTATTTGCCCGCGATCGCGTAAATTCCTAAAGATGACAATGTATTGTGAGTTTAGCGATATGTCGCGCTGACCCTTACTTTGATAAAATATGTTTTGCGCAATACAGATCACGCTCAGATTGTTATGATGACTGCCCAGACTGCCTTTGGTGAATAAGTCGACGATTTTACCACCGTTTGATGATTCGCGCATCAAATCGTCAATGATAACTAGCTTTGGTCTTGAGTCACTTGCCCAATGAGTACTTTGGGGTAATCCTTCGTGAAATTCGATATTCTTTCCGAGATCTCGGAAGCTAGTCTGCCACTCACTGTAACAAAGAATGATGCCCTCGAAACCAGTAACACTCTTGCAGTCAGCGTGTCGCGAAAAGCGTTTGACAAATACGGTCTTACCGCAATCAGTCGGTCCGCTCAGCGTGCACGTCCACGGGTGTTGCCATTAGGTATCCATACTGCAAAACTAAACTCTGTCAAAAACCTGAGTGACCGCGGCGGGGGCCCTCTGCGCGCGCGGCGCTCACGAGTCCGTCAACGTTTTTGGACGGCTCGTGAAAGCGCAAAGGTGGGTTGTGCGACCAATCAGCCCGTTTCGTCGATTATCATCACGCTGCCGCCATTGCCGCTGCTCAAATCCGCGGTGAGGATTAGCGCAAAGGCTGCTCACGCGACCAATCAGCTCGGTACGTTAGCTCGAGCACCGGACAAGCTTACCGCTCAGCACCTACCACGTCGCTTTATGTAAATGGAGGGAGAAGACTTTCCAGAAAGTTCGCTTCTCTCTCTCTCTCTCTCTCTCTCTCTCTCTGTGACAGTTTTTTATTTGAAGCTATACAAACAGCTACCGTTAAGTCGAATGCTTTCAGTTTTGTATTTGAAGCCATACAAACAGCTACCGTTGAGTCGAATGTTTTTGAAGTTATACTTCTATAGGTGCGTTATGCAGGGGGGTAAATCAACAATTTCAGCATTCCCTCTTTCTCTAAAATATGTGTAACGGAAGTGGATTTGGAAATGTGTAACGGAAGTAAATCCAATCTATACCGAAAGTGATTTTGAATTCCTATTATCTCTATCTTTTGTGTAACGAAAGTAAAATTCCACGAGATTTGAACTCACGACCTTCTGCACGTGAGCCGAGTATCGTAGCCATCTAGCCACGAGCTCTCCAACTTTCAGCTGCCTACTTTTACTGCCTGTTATATTGTAATTCCTAACTAATTGTTAGTTAAAATTTTTATTAATTGTTTGTTAATTCATTTGTTTTTAAATATTTGATTTTTAATACACATTAATAATAAATTATTTATTTAATTCAATAAATTTTTTCAAAACTTCGAAAGCAATGTTTTACATTATTTAACCGTACGTACAGGCATGAAAAAAGAGAAAGAGAGAGCCATACCCTTTCTTTCATTATTGGTTAATTCATACGAGGTTCTATAGATAAATTATTTGATTTTCGGTGGCACTTTAGTATGCGCTCTGCCACTTAAGTGCGCTCCAGCGTACATGCAGTAGCCGCAGAGTGCGCTCCGCCACTATAGTGAGCTTTCTATATGTTTTCATCGCTGTAAAATTTTCCATAGCTATGCTCTTGATGATTTGCTACTTGTTTTGATTACAGGGCCTCATTTGTTTTTATATACATCTATACATACATACCTACATACATTTACGTTATTTTTATACGTACATTTGTTTGCGTTTTCTCTTGTATCATTATCATCATCATTCTTGACATATACATCCACTTAATAACTTTTTCTAGCGCAACATAACATTATTTCCTTCAGCTTTGTTGGTTGCGCGTTAGTAATACGGTAGCTAGCAAAACGGATGCTTGTACAGCTCGATCAAAGCAGAAATGCACTAAGCTGCTAAAAGAGTTTTACACTACCGTGATAAGCATGGAGGCAACGTGCGTTCGTTGTTTGAGGAACAAAGGTCTGCTTCAAATGAAATATGGCAGCAAAATGACCGGAGAACGACGAAAAAATCGAGGTGCTGAATGGACGCACTTGCACGGGAAACGCGTTTTTTTTACTTGTTTGACATTAACGGTTAACTAAATAGAAAATTATCATTATACCACGTTTTGGAGCTGGTATTTTTGTTCACGCATAGTTTTACGTTCGGACGAATGGCTAGCCTATAAGTGTTTAACACTTTAACCGATTCCTCGAGGTGTATTCTTGGTAAAGCTACCATGCTTACTTTTCATTTATTACAACTAAATAATATAATATAAGACAAATGCAAGAAGAAATGACGACTTGTATGGCGGAGCGCATACTAAAGTGGTAACGAAACGGGCGGAGCGCATACTAAAGTGGTAGTATATCGAGCAGAGCGCATACTAAAGCGGCACCTTATTTTTATTTCGTCTTATTCTTTCAAAATTTTTTTAATTCATGAATAAGGTGATTTTTTGAGTGAAGTTACATTCACTGGCAGGTACTACTACCACCTCATTCAAGATAAAGTTGAACTACAGGATGTTTATTATTTTAATTTCACGCAAGATAAGTTCTTATAGTAATTATTATATACATGAGAAAGAGAAAAACTCATACCAGTTGCTTAATCTTTCTCTCAATCCTGTAGGCTTAATCAGTGGGGCGGGTTGCCATGTATAGGACCGTCGCTCTGCTGCAGTGCTGCAAGAATTTTACTACATGCATACGGGAGATGTCGAGTTGGTTCCCAAATCTGGAAAAAGTGTCGAGTTGGTTCCCAGCTGATAAAAGCCTATGGTCGAGTTGGTTCCCGGGTGATAAGACTGCTCTATATATATCAGTGACATGTATTATTTTTCTTGTCATATACTTCAACCAAGCTTCGGACTGGCAGTATAAAAGTGTAAAATACAGGCGTGTTAAAAAAAATTATAAATTTGATCGTCACGAATTAAATATAATAAACTTAAATTATATAATAAACTTAAAAAATATAAAAATAAATTTAATAAACTGTCGCGCTTGGGCAAATTACAAAGTCTGCGCAGGTATACAATTTTATTGAAACAGCTTTAACATACTTAAGACGAGTGAAAGAATCACTTTAAAATTGTATCATTGTTTGCCGCACAAAATTTTCTCCCTCTTGAGTCGTCTTGGAATCTGTTTTTGTACTACGAATTTTTATGTATGCCTCTATTTGAACTGATTTGAGTGCTTCTACAAATTGGAAGAGCTTTGGATTTGACGAGTAAACATACTGTTGAAGTGCGAGTGAAACGACTTACAATTGTTTGTTGTTCGACAGAGACGCTGAAAATTTGGCCCAAATAGAGGGAGGTCTAGATGCTTCGTCCTTGATGTAATTATGAAGGATATAATCACAAAATTGTTCTAATGTACTGTGTAGTCATTTGATGCTACAAAGTATATGCTTTTTTAAGACTATAGGCTTTATCATCCGGAAACCAACTCGACCATATGCTCTTATCGCTCGAGAACCAACTCGACCATGCATATCACGTTTGCTTTCTCTAGGGAACCAATTCGACATCGGCCATGCATTCTCTGCACAATTACTGGTGGAGACATTAACGTTGCCTGTTGGGTCAGTCCCTAAGGTCGGTCTCACTTCTTCTCCATGAATGATTCATTCACTTTTGCCGGTGTTATCTGCACCATTAAAGCGCGTGCACGTTTTATTTTTCTTTCTCCAGTATCTTTCGGTTACCTTTCGACGTGATACAACCTAGTGTGTTTTAAAAGTTATTTTAACAAGCAAAATCGAGTTGTGAAGTTCAGTTTTTAATTTACAATTTCAATGGCTTCTGCTCCAGAAAAATCTAAACCATCCGTACCACTACATCGTAGAGCGCCACCCGTACCACTACCTCATAAAGCGTTGGCACAAAAAGCGCAAAATGATGCAACACCATGCGATGATTTTTCAATAACTAATTCAATAACTAAATCACAAGAAATATACAGTAATTTTTTTGAGAATAAACAAACAGAAGGAAACTCTACTACTTGCGCTGCTGTAAAACCACACATAATTACAGAAATTTCACAACAACATCATGAACAGCAACAATTAGCGAATGAGACTACAAAAAAAAACCAAAATCTGGAGTTCAATGGATAGCTGAATTTAGGGAACGGGAGAATTTTCAAAGTGCAATGATGGTGAACCCAGAAGTAATTTGTAATGAATCAACCAGCAGATTTTTCAGTAACCAACTACTTGCTCAACAGATACATCATTTACATTCAAATGACACTATCAGCAAATTTTTTTCGAGTCAACCAACTGCATTAACGACAGCCGACAACTTGAAGGTGCAACACAATAATTTTCGTAAAAGATTAGCTGATGAGGAAGCTACTACATCTAATACGTGCAGGCTATTTTTATATAAATTTTAAGAAATATTTATTATTTGCATGATTCTCTTTTGGTTTTTCGAGATTTTTAAATAATTTTTCACACAAGCTTTCTGTCTAGCTGCTATTGCTCTATCTTTCTCGTTTTCTTTATTCGCTCTCTCTCTCTCTCTCTCTCTTACTTTGTATATCTCTATCTCTCTCTCTCTCTCGCTTGCTCGATTTTTTTTTAAAATTAAAATGAGAAATCTGATTATAAACTTAATCAGTGGTAACTTTAAAGTGTTTTGAAGATTATTGTAAAATTAAAAAAAAAATTTCTGACTTGTATTATACAATTTTTTAAACCCTTTACAATTACTACTAATCAATTTCTTATGAGCAGATTTCTCATTTTGTTTTTCACTGTTTTTACTTTTGCAAAAACAATCAAAAACATTATTTTATTCAGAAGAGATGTGTAAATTAATCTATACTGGTTTTTATGATTACATTCATAGTTACTTTTTTTAGAACAACAAGAAAAACATGCATAAACTTGAATAATATTGTAACCGTGGAATCTGCAATTCCTTAAAGAAGTGTAGAAAATGAAGACGATTCCAATTTTTAAGGGAGTGAAGATGAATTACGGTATTCATCAAAAAATTATTTGAAACTAGCCGACAGCTCTTTAATGCAGCATTTATAATTATATAAATAAAAACTATTACACAGACAATCCACAAGATGACTTTAAAGATGATTTACTACCTTTAGATGAAAATGCTATCAATCATGGAAATAATACAGCTATACAACAATTTTATAAAAATTTCACTAACAACCCTTTCGGTTTTCCATGTTCCGTTTGCGATCGTTTATTGTTTTCAAGGAGATTTAAAAATTGCTTTAGCTTGTCATACTGAAATTTTACAAACTATAGTTGAGGTGCGTTTCATTTTTATATTATTAATACCTTCTTCTTTATCATTTATTTGTCGAATTAAGAAATTATAATTTTTTTAGAATTTCACTTCTGTCGAGTCCATTAATTTACGTTACCTGCAAATCCTCTCTCAATAAGAAAAAAATACCTCAGATGGCTGCTTACAATGGTTTCCGTTACCCGGCCATACTTCGGAATTTACCAAAACTTGACCTTGGATCAGAAAGATTAATTTCGCCTGGGATACCGTTCATGCAAATACGAAGATTACGTCACGTACTAGGGCAGTATGGCATTTCCGGTCAAGTCATAAATGTTCCTGTATCTGTTAATACTATGGTAACTTCTTTGCCGAGAAATGTTAATGACGAACACTGCTTTTATGTACACATTAACAGAAAATTAATATGTAAATCTAGCTACGCCCATGGGTTGGTTAATAAAAGAACGATTAAACTTTTGTTGAACTAATTTATACGATCACCTTTATATCAATTTTATAATATGGATATAGATCAATGTTTTTTCGATTCAAATATGAAAGACAATTCTTGGGATCATATTGATGATTTCAGTGAAGCTGTTCCAATTGAAAAAGGTCTCATTGCTCAACAACAAACGTTGCTTTGGAATGAAGATGAATGTATTAGAATTGCTCCTGGGGAATGCTACGTTCCACAAAGTATTTTATTCGACGAGCATGCAGAAGAATTATCTTTTCCGGATATTTATTTCGGGCAATTTCGCGTATTTCGAAAAAGTGTAGAAGTCACACCTTTTATGATGGCTACCAGCGAATTGAGACGTTCTGATCGACGAGGAGTTACCCCATATCATTTATTATATCTTGCAGTAAAAATTATACGATGGAGAGTAAGAGATTGTCTCACAGTTGCGTTTAAGCACATTCCGCATGATACTAACGTTACCAAAGATCAAATACAATCTGAAAACTATACAAAAACTGTACGGAAACGAATCTTGCTTTCCTTCGATCAATACCTAACTCTGCCTGGTATTGGTCAGATGGAAAAAGGGATTTGTTTGCTATGATAAGACAGCGAGGCAGACCAACAGCATTTATGACACTAAGTGCCAATGAATTGGGGTGGACTGATTTATTACAAACATTATATAAATTGGCAAATGATGGAGAACTAATTACAGCAGAAGCATTGTCAGAGTTGAATTTTATTCAAAAAAGTGCACTCATCAATAACGATGCTGTAACCTGATGAGTTATCCAGTATTTTAAAGAAATTGAATTTCAACATCGTGGTAGCCCGCATGCGCATATTTTACTTTGGATGGAAAATGCTTCACAAAATCTCCTTAGTGATGATAGTAAACGTCAGACTATCAATATGATTGACACTTTGATCTCTGTCTCCGAATCTAAAGCTTCTGGAAATATAACTTTGCAAAAACATAAACACACTTTTACGTGCTGCAAAAAAGTCATTGCTAATAAACCACAGAAATGCAGATTCGAGGCACCTTTCATGCCTTTTCGACAAACAGTTATATTAATTCCTATGAAAAAAGAGGAAGCGAGATTTAAATAATATGCTACACGATATTCCGAAACAAGAATGAATTTAGAAAATTGTGTCTATAATAGTATGGATGATTTTTATGAAAAAAATAACATTTTATCTGACAATGATTATCACAAAATATTGGCAGCAGGAATTACACGTCCAAAGGTTTTTTATAAACGATTACCATCTAAAAAATCGCATGGTCTATTCAATCCTTTTGTTTTTAGCATTATGAAATCAAATATGGATTTTAAAATTATTCTTGAAGAATATTCCTGTTCTGCTTACGTTGCTGAATATGTAAATAAAACGAACGGAGGCATTAAACATTTGCAACGAAGGATTACAGAAATTATGAATGAACATCCAGAGTTTGATATTGTTAAAATTACTCGAAAAATGAGTGTTGATATGTTGAACGGAGTTGAAATGACGACTTAAGAAGCAGCTTGATATTTACTAAGAGAGCCCATATTGAAATGTTCTACTGCTTTTGTTTATATCAAGACAGTATGGCCTATCGAGCGTCCAAAAATTAGAAAAACGCTCAAAGAAATTAATGAACTTGACGCTGATTCTACGGACATTTGAAAAGAAGATTGTTTTATTAAGTATGAAAAACAACCTAATGAATTGGATGACGTTACGCTTGCACAATTTGTTTCAAAATATACAAAAAATAGGAGAGGACAATATGTTGAGAGAAAAGAACCGAGAGTAATCAGATATAGAAATTACGACATGGGTAATGATCTTAATGATTATAAAAGAGAAATGGTCACTC
>JAPYYV010010711.1:0-11173 GCA_030522625.1 Copidosoma aretas | reverse complement strand
TAGTATACTAATTTGATCGAAAAATTACTCATCCAAATTGAATGCAGGACCCATGAAAACCATGGAGAAGAGTACAATATCCGCTAGCACCAAAAAAAAATATTTTTGAAATTTCTTACAACAAAATATCAATAAACTATAATGATATTAAACTATAACCTTACACATAGGATAAATATAGTTGTTAAGTAAGAAAATGGAAAGGAAGAAATCGCTGTCAAGTACATCAGTAACATTTAATATTACAGGCGAGAACAAAATACTCGTTAATATCACGTTTAAACCTATAAATATGCTAGAAATTGTTTGAAACAATTAATTGTATGCCTACTCGATTCTCTGACTAGTACGAAATAACACTCAATACTGATTTGGTATGTTAATTGAGAAAAATACGTGTAAAATATCAATTTTCATGCCTGTTTAGCGAATTTCAGTAAAAATTTGGAGGTTATGGAAGCGCTGAGAATACCATGAGGTACCTAACCAAAAAAGCGGTAGCTGAAATTATCCGATATCATCTCAGGAATCTATATCAATTTACAGATTCCATTTTCGTCAAAAACTCATGTGAATCTTTAATTTGACCACTTTTTTCCATTTTCCGCCCACTGTGCGTCGCGTCGGCGTCTTCACAAGCTTGCTTGTATAAAAAACCCTCAGATTGTAGCTTATCTGATGTCGTTTTAATTAAATCGTTTTTGTTTGTCGCATTGGATAAAAAATTCACTTGTGAAAACGGTATTTTACTTACATTTTGATATCAAAACGCAGGTATGTTTGCAGATTTACTGCGACGCGAGCGTTCGAATTAATTCGTGCCTGTTGAAGTTGAAGTAGATACTGTTAGTAACATGGTTACCGATTTATTTACTTCTGGGTAGCCACCGAATACTATAACACTATTCAATGCATGATGACTTCAAACGTAATTGTAATATTTTTTTACAATTTTTTTTAATAGAATCTTTTTTTTGCCAAATTACTATATGCAATAAAAATTCGCCATCAACGTCATGCACAATATTACTACAAGTTGGTAAATCGTTAATGCTACCAAATTCACAGTACAGCTCAGATTTTGTATTTTTCTTTTGTCCGTTTTCCGTAAATAGTGATAAAGGAAACGGAGCGAGTTAATATTTCAAAAACTCTTGCATGTCCTCTTTGCTGTTAATATTCAATACAATTCTTTGAAATATTAATAACGAATTGATTACTACTTTGACACCGTTAACTTCTACCGAAGATTGAAGTGTTTTTAGAGGTAATACTTTGTTCTTCCTTTAAATTTCACGCTACCGAAATTATTTCCAATAATAGATTGCATTAATTTTACGCCCTCCTCACGTGCTTTATAGCAATTAATTGTGTCATCGCCAACATCACCCGAATAGATAGAAATTATATTAGCGATTGCTGGGAATGGATCATAGCGATCGAAAAAATTCGACAACTTTTCTAAATCGGCTACATCCCTTTTAACTCGATGTTCTGTGGAGTCTTAATGTTGTTCAGTCGTTGTGAAAGACACATTGCAAAATTCTTCCATTTTATTACATACTTCAACTAAACTGATCATAGTTAAAATCAATTTAGCTTAAACACTTTCAGACCATCCGCGACCATAAGTAAGCCCACCTTGAGTTTTTATGGCTCTCATTAAGACTTGCTCTATGGTCATATCAGACCAAATCCCAGACCAAAACTTGTGAGTCCTCCTGATAGTAAAATAGCCTTCAGACATAAACTTGTCAAATTTATTCTCAAACATGGAGATGGAAGATTTCAGTTTTCGCATGTCCTGCAAATATAAACGCGCATCTTTTGCATATAAAAAGTGCCATGCTGAATGAAAATATGGTATCATCCTCTTAACAGTCTTTAAATGTCTTTAAATCCTAATTTCCTGATTTTTCTGCTCTTGTAAAATCTTTAGTTATATAAATCATCTCCCAGTACTGAATCGACAGTTGTGCAGTTCGTCCCTTTTTTGTCAGTAAATTCAACTGCTGCAAAAATTTCTTATGTTGATTAATGATTTCTGGTTTTTTCAAGGTCCGAGAAAAATTTTCGGTTTCCGCGTCAAGAAATATTGCACCTAACCTTCCTTGTTTTTTCTGTATTTGTTAATTCCATGGAAATTAATATGATCCGAGTTAAAGCAATTTGTACGAGAAAATGCCCTCTTACGGCTCTTGAATATGCATGCCCTGATAATGCTTTATCTGCTGAATTTTCTACGTAGATTTCAGAAATAGCTTCGCGCAATCCACTTCCCTCCATTATAAATCCAACAGCTCCTAGAAACGACATTATCATATGGAATCCGCCGAGTCCGACCCTAATACATGCTAAATTATAGGTATCATTACCTGGATCAACACTGGCCAAGATTTCACGACTTTTATGCCACAATGGCTGATCAAACGTAACGAAAAAAATAGACTGATTATGATTTTTACGATACTCTGCCGCTTGAGCCAAAACAGTAAAAATCGTGTCGAAATTACTGGGAGGATTATTGACAAACGGTAAGAGAATAATTTTTGAAACTTGAAAATCGCAATTCGAATGTTTTTTCTGCATAAATCTATTCCAACCATCGGAATACTTGTTCAAAAATTTTGAATAAAACCAAGTAAGGTCATGCATCAAAATCTTACACAGCTGATTGCTTCTCGCATCATAAACATTTTCTATAGTGATTGATTTTAAACCATCACAACTTTTCCATTCAAAATGCTGTAACTCGACAAATCCGAATTCACCAATCTCTTCTGAAAATGGAATGTTCCTCAATTTTGCAATTGTTTTTTTCGAAACAACGGTAGATGATGGAGTAGCGATCATAATTCCACCCATAGCGTGAAAAGTATCTCGGCCGTCAATTGTACACGTATTATGATCGGCATTGTCATGAAGAAACTGAATATATGCAGAGGCTAAACTGTGATTTGCCGAATCATTAATAATCGATAATTCAAATTTTAAAACTTCTTTGCAAGGAGTAGCTAATCCTAAGTTAGATAATGAATTAATTAACCCTCTGGATGCATATTTTTTGTTAATCATGGACGACAAACCAAGAAGAATCAGCGATGAAAAAGATCGTGGACTAGCTGATGTTACGATACAGTGAATCAATGTAGCAAATTTTTTGTCATATTTAATTTGATTAGTTGTAGTTTTCTCTTTGTGTGCTTTGATAATATTTAAAAAAGCTTGCAATAGTTTAGGCACATCACGAAAAATATTTTCTTGTTTTAAGTCCGGAATTTCATAATGATCGTTAACGGAAAGTTTCGATCTAATTTCTTCCAAACAAAGGTTAGCAGCTATCTCGACAATTCTAAGAGCCTCATCTGCAGGATTTTTAAATGTCTTGTCATACCAATCCTGAGCAAGTTTTTCAGTTATATTCGTTTTATATAAAATAATTAGGTCGATATTTAAAGAGTGACATATGATTTTATTTAAATAATAGTCTTTCAATTTATTTTTAATTATTACATCTGGAAATATATAATTTAGATCATCCGTAAAACTAGCTTTAATTTGAGTCATCGATAACTGGCATTCACTTTTATTATATTTATTGTACTGTTTAACGTACTCAATAAAATCTGTCGTACTCTGACCAGCAGGACGACCAACATTTGTTGAAGGATTGCTTCTATAAAAATTCGACATATAAGACGGATGATATCGGGCATTTTCTGCGATTAAATCTAGTTCATTATGCAATCGTGCGAGCACATGTTTGTGTTGTACATCTAAAGCTGTACGTTGTTCAGCAGTACCAATTATATTTTGTCTCGTGGATTCGTGTTGCACAAAACGCATGTCGTGTTTGTATTTATTGCAAATTATGCCACATAAAAAGCAAAGAGATGAAAAATTAAACTTTTGAGAATCTCTAACTATGTGCATACCTTCTGATAGCCTCTTTTGCTTGTTTTTGTTTGATTCGTCGATTGAACTTTGTCTGTTGTAAAGAGCTTGACATTTCCGATGAACGTGAGCAGCTGTTACTTTTTCCGTTGATTTGTATTTGTTGTCAAATCTTTGTTTGCTCGACTGATTCAAACTGATAGCGCCGACTTTGATTTCATACAAATCATTGTGATCAGGATTTTTGCAAATAATACAATTGAGTTCGTCCATACTTTCAAGCTAAAATTTCAAAATTAAATAATGACAAGAAATTTAAAAAATGTTATTCAGCAGTACGTAGTGATATGTGGATAGAGTACAATGCTGCTAATATTTAACTCCGAACCTGAATAATATTTACCTTTTTATGTATGGGTAATTCTTTTACAAACCAAACACTTTCTGACCATCACCTCACCGATCCAGCTGAAATTTTTTTCACAGTTTCTACAACGAAAAATAAGATATACATGTCCAGGGATTTTCTTTGTTTTTGCTTATTTTCGTTGATACAAAAGATCCAAAATTCGAAAACAAATTTTTTTTGGATTTTTAAGTCTTTAGAGGCAATATTTAGTATCAAACGATCTTACTATCATGTTAACAAAATGGAGTGAATTTACGAGTGTACGGTAGATGGTGCGTTTTCCTCTACCTTTAATAGAAATTATTGCGGTCCCATAAATTTTGAAATAGATTTTTATGTAAAATTTGATGTAGAATACGATAGACATACTAAGAGCAAAAAAAATGGGGGTAATCATTGTTGAAAATCGATTTAAAAAATTCAATTGTTAATAACAATATAAATTTGTTGATAAATTTTGATTTTTTTTTTTTTCTTAAAATTCAATACTTTAGCTACAGAAGTGTAATTTGTGAAATTTTTGTAGATTGTAAGGGTTCTGAGCTAGAAATGTTTGAAAAAGACTTAAAAATCCGAAAAAAATTTTTTTTCGAATTTTGGTTTTTTGTATCAACGAAAATAAGCAAAAACAAAAAAAAATCCCTGGACACATATCTTTTATTTTTTGATGTAGAAACTGTGAAAACAATTTTAGCTGGATCGGTCAGGTGATGGTCAGAAAGTGTTCGGTTTGTAAAAGAATTACCTATATGCCACATCCAAGCCTCGTAAGTCTCCAGCCAGATGCTAACGTATAGATTATGTACACATATATAGCGCCCCTCTCTCTATGCTGTTTGATAGCGCTATGTTGATACTTTCCCGGTTTTATGTCACGTGCATAACCTTTACTACATTCCAGTTTAATGCTTATTTCAATAAAGTCAAAAGCTAGAAGTTTATAGTTGTTGCCGTACAAATGTACATGTGTCATCTAAATACTCGAATTTATAATCATTGTGCTTGAATATCGATTTAAAGTAACAATAAAAGTTACAGAAACAGTTGAATACTAGAAACTAGTACTATCTCAAAGTATATTATTTGCCTCGTTAATTTAGGACACAAGTAGATTCTTGTCATAAAACCTTCCAGTTTCCAACAACAAAACCACTACGAGCTTTTCTATAAAACAGTACCACGAACCGTGTACGACACTATAGTACTTCAACACACTTAACTTCTACGACGAAACGAGATCCGTGACTTTCTAAGCCTGTCATTTAGCAGAGTGTGTGTAAATGAAGTCTGTCAGTCAAAGAACAGGCTGCCCAAAATTTGCCCGCGTAATTCAATTCAAACTGAAATAGAACGAATTTTTTCATTACTTGTATATGCATGATTACAAATTTTTTTAAATTAATGAATTTTTTTTAATTTCAGAACGATTAATGGCATCTGTAGTACTAAAACCCATTTAATTTACCTGATATTATACTACAGTAACTTCTACCATTAAAATTTAATCCCTTATTCAAAGAAATAATTGAAGAAATTAAGAATAATTTTACAAATCGAAAAATCCGTGAACCAAAAAGTCGTTTTTACAGTTTTTCTAAATTTTGAGCAATTTAATGAAAAATAAACCATCACCATGTACAGACCATTTGAAACTAAAGATTTCAACGGTTACAATGAGCACCTACAGGACATCAAAATAGTAAAAAAATATCAATAAAGTTTTTGATGCAAAATAAGGGTAGTTTTTTCGAGAAATGTTAATATCTGAGAACTAATACGTTTAAAAAAAAAAAATTCATGCTTCTTCATCGCAACGACAGATATATTTTTACCAATTTTTTATAAAAATTAAATGATTTTTACGCGAGAAAAAAAAAACTGAAAAATCGGTTTTTATCATTTTCTTGGTGAATTTGAGGTTATGTCGAAAAATTTTAAATACAAAAGTTTTAAGTGGAATTTCACAAAATTTTAACTGAGTAATTTTTGCATTAATATCTATGAGTGCGCCGAATATCGTCAAAATTCAATCCGTTATTATAGTATTGCTAGTACTACCTTAAATTGCTGATTGTATTATGAGTTTGTATGACAAATTAGACTTAGTGCCTTTACACGGCCCCAAACGTATGATCCCCCTTTAAAATTTGATCTAAATACTTACCAACTGTATGCAAAAACCGGTTTATTAAACAATGAAATCGATAAAGAAATCTGTATAGTGAAACCTTAAAAAAAATATGTAACATAAATATTTGTAAAGACAGAGTTTTTGAACAGCAATAGACACGGGTGGAAATTAATGGAATGAACTCTTTGATAAAGTTACAATCAAAATAAGACTCACGCTTGACAACAGTCCCAACCTTGATTACTTGAAAAGACGATGATAAATTCTTTATTCTGCACATCATGCTAATGATAGGACACTTGTCGGGAACAGTCTTCGAATTAGAAGAAATGAAAGCGAGCTAACTGGAGGAAGTCGATACTTCGGTGAGGCTTTCTATAGGTATTAATATTATTAGAAACAAAGGGGAGAGAGATGCACTGTATCTCAAATTAATTACTTAAATTAGACTCTAAAAAAGTTTAGTTTGGTTCTGACATAAGTTTTGCAGTAAGCATAGTTAGTAGGCACTAGATTAATCATGCAAAGTATTCAATTCGATGCATATTCAAGAGAATACTTAGTTTTTAAGAAACCAAAAATTTTAATTTACCATTCCGCGCCAACTTGGTATAGTTTGCAGCATTTTCAGATGCAATATTTTACTGAAAATACTTCGTAAGCTACTACGGTCGATGTCATTGGACTATTTGGGGATACCATCGTGTAGCAAGCCATAAAAAACTTCGGATTTGTTCTTACTTGTAAGGTTGAGTACATTGCTATGGGTGAAACCTGCCGAAAGTCGATAGCTTAGAATAATTTGTTACAATTAACGAGTAGTGTCCATGAGATTTTTGGCATAATATAAATTAAGCTGTAATAGATAGCTAAAACTATAGAAGATAAAAAGTATGCCCACATTACATAAGTTAGGGAAACGCTTTAAGGTAGCTCCCTTGTCTACTGCTTTAGTCAAGTAGGAGAGTTCGACTTGTATCTTTATATATGTATATATTTACAGCAGTGGCGGTATTCTGCTAGTGTCTGTCTCATAACTATGAAACTGATTTCCACGTCTTTCTTGGCAAATATCTGTTAAAAATGACCCGTTACCAGCATTTTCCAAAACAGAATTGAAAAGAACGGAATTTTTTCTACAAGAACATCATAAAATGTCTGCGCTTAGGTTTTTTATTTTGAGTCGGAAAATGCTTGTACAGTTGATTTTTTAAAGCTGTTCCGTATGAGCTCATATTAAAAAGTACAACTTTGAGCTGAAATATTTCGAGATTTTGACCCGCTCGGGGTATAAACAAGGATACCGTTGGATTCAGCGGATCAAAATCTATCAAATGAAACATATGTAATTTTGGAGGTTTTCGCAAAGGAGCTACCTAAGTCTAATTCTTTTACTCACTTAATGTATCATTATTCTTGATCAATAATTTGATGTGAATTATTAGAGGTTATGTGTTCGATTAGAGTTTTATCTGATTACTAGATTGTATAAGATACTATTTTAACAAAAATTCATGCATGTTTGTCTCATAAAACACATTCAAGACAGGAAATGTTGAAAATCTAACTATAGATTATAGACGTGCAGTATATAAGATATATACAATACAGAGCACCTGCATGCATACAGTTCCGTCTGCGCAGCCATGGAGTACTGACGAACTATAGGTATTGGAATCGTGGCATTTTATTCGATCGGCTACTTTGAATTAAATATTTCTTTATTACGAAAAAATTAATAAATCTTTATTCGTCATTTAGTTCTGTTTTCTGATTCTCCCTGCTCTGCCTTACCAACACACAGATATATTTTATTTTTGACTCACTCCAAAAATTCATAGTTGCATGGACATAAAAAAAACGTCAGTTTTAGATCATAATCTTTTTAAAAAATTTATTGTTGAATTGTAGAATTTAACACTTTATCTGTTTGATTTAGCAACTCGCTCGAGTTCATCTTTTTTTTTTATAGCATAAGAATTAGAAGAGCCTTTTGCAGCATTTATTAACTCATCAGCTAAGCATTCAGCAATGGTTTTGATATTTCTAAATGCTGCCTCTCTAGCTCCAGTGCAAAGTAACCAAATCGCTTGATTGACACGTCGCAGAGGAGAAACATCCACTGCTTGCCGACGTACTGTACCAGCTCTACCAATCCGAGTAGAATCTTCACGGGGGCCAGAATTAATTATAGCTGTAACAAGGACCTGAAAAAAAAGACATTTTATTTTATTATGGGACATATAATTGAATTGTGTGTTAAACAGTAGTTACATAAGAATTGATAATTCGTTCGTATTCAAACATACACACAACACTAGTGAATCCTGCGTCAACTCTGGAGTAAAGACTAGGATATAATTTTTGTTATCCGAAGTTCAATTAAATTGACTTACTTATGAATTAATAATGACTTAGTAAAGTTATTGAAATAAGATATTTTCGAAATCAAAGTGGTTTATATCTCATATTGTTGTGAACACAATGGAAATCAAACTGAATCAACACAGAAGAGAAACAGTTACAGGTTACATAAATCACGGCAAAATCGCATTTATAAAAAGCTGGGTACCATCAACACGAAGAGAAAAAACATGCGATCAGCGCTCACCGTGACTCTAGCGCACAGTCCGATACACAGTCTGTTGCGCCGAAAGCTCAAGTTTTGGCGTTGTACGCCAGGGTCCACTTACTTTTACAGTACAGTATCAGCCCATGCTGTGAGCGCCAGGGTATGATACCGTGAACGCATGAGATTTGCTGCTGTGAGCGCTCGGCTCAAACCCGAGCTGAAAACGCAGAGGGCACCGTGCAAATATTACACACTCGCTCTTACTTTTCAGCAGCTATAGGTATACCTACTGTACATTCGTCGAGTGTTGCCTGCTCTGACTTATACAGACGGTCGTATGTTTTGAGGTTAGTTTTATGTCAACAATGTAGGATGGGAATATATTCGTAGTACTTGTAGTGCGATGTTTAGTGTGATTAATAGTAATATCAGAGGATTATACATGTTTTTGTGTTTCTGCATGTGTTGCACCTTTATCTGCAAATACACTTATCTTATACCAAGAGAGCACGTAGTGCGTATACAAAACTATGAATATGAATGACTATTACTATTATTATATCTTTCATTCAGTTTGATGAATATTATCAGTTGCGAATAATCATAAAATGAATAATATAATCCCATAATCAACAATTACCAATTTAAAAAGTGCTTTCTTGGTATAAGACAAGTATTTGCAGATGCAGTGCAATGCATGCAGAAATACAAAAAACATATATACTTCTCAGATATTACTATTAATCACACTAAACATCGCTCTACAAGCACTACGAATTTATTCCTATCCTACATTGTTGACATAAAACTAACCTCAAACATACGACCGTCTATATAAATCAAAGCAGACAAAACTCGAAGCTTGGCAACCGCGGTATTGATAATTAATACATGTGCAGTAAGTATACTTATATATAGATAAATATACAGGTATACACGTCTACGGGCAGTAGGTATGAAAAGGACCGTGCGTTAATCAAGAATACCGCGGTTGCCAAGCTGCGGATTGTTAAAAATCGTTATTTATCTAAAAGTACACATTTGAAGGTACCACTTGAGCCCAGGTGAGTTGAAAATAATGCATTAACAGCTGAGTAATACGTCGTTAAAAATCGTAAGAACGTTATTTTCTCGAACTTTATGAATGTTTAACTCAAAAAGTATTGAGTTTAAAAAAAATGTTCAAATCAGCATTTCGACAGGAAATGGGCCAAATAATCTGAAGGAATTTTTTTAAAGCAAAAAAAATTAATTTCTCAATTTTTCATCAAAAATTGTCAATAACAATTAATTTCAGAGAAATAGAGACAAACGACATGGTTTATCGTTTTCAGGTCAAAATACATAGGATCAAAAAAAATCCCATGGACTCGAATCGTGTACGGCGACTCATCAGCAAAACTCTACTATTTGTCACCTTAACCCTATTTCAAATCATTTGAGGAATAAAAAAAGCCTTGTTAAATTAAAATTAAAAATAGCCATTAGATTAATTGTAGTGCTTTTACAAGTGACAATGACTTGGCATGCATAATGAAAAAATAAAAAAAAACGTTCTTCTTACCTCATCAATTTTTTTTAGTATTTATTTAATTAGTAGCTTTTTTTTTAATGGAAAGAGATGGCGTTTATTCTGTATATAACAATGAAAATTTAGTCAAATTTTGCATAGATTATGTATTTATGGAGTCGTAAAGGAAATAAATAGTACGGGCGCTGTTGTAAGCCTCCGTACACATTTTTGGGTCTCTTCGATAGCTTAACATTATTTTATGTTTTTTGGTCCGCTGAATTACAATTTTGAGGTAACTAGGCCCAAATCTTGGTGAGTTTTAATATATAAACTGTTTTTGATCAAAATTCTCGATTTTTTTTTAAATTAGGCTTTTATTGATATTTGACTCTGAGAAGCCAACGTATTTTCTTGTTTTTGTTACCGTTTGGATCAAATTTTGAGGTTACTCATCCCAGTTTTGATTATTTTAAGGTTATAGTAATTTTTTCAATGAAAATTAAATTCCTTTAAAAGGCGATGCACAGTGGGCTAGAATGCCAAAATTTGTCTCAAAATAAGATAACTCTTGACAGAAAACTCCCGATTCGAACGTTATTTTTTTTAATTTTCAGCGTTTGGATAGTAGAATAGAGGAAAATTAGTCCCTAGTCG
>JAPYYV010010710.1:0-11174 GCA_030522625.1 Copidosoma aretas | reverse complement strand
GATTGTAGTTCTAATGTAACGGATTCAATTAAACTCAAATCTAAAGGTAATCTAAAAGTCCTATGACTTGTCATTCCTTTAGGGAGTAAAATAGAGGCTTTGCCTGTCCATGCCATAGAAAGAATTTGTTTACCATTCGATAAGAAATAATAAATCAAGGTTTTATACAAAAATGTTTTACCAGATCCTCCTGGACCATCAACGAAAAATATTTTTTTATTGAAACAAATAATTTCTTGAAAAATAGTTCTCTGATCCTCATTTAACTGATAAAAAAAGGTTGAAAAACTTTTTTATTAAAGCTTATTGTGTCTACTTCTTGTAAGATTTTGGTTATTAAAGTTTTAGGTTATGGCAATCCGAAGTCCTTACATGATAAATTATCTGTCATAAAAATTTGGTTTAGATGTGATAGAGCTTTATCATCACTTTTACAAGAAAAATCTTCAATTTTTAAATTTGTTCCAAATCAAAGTTCCTTGAACATTTTCTGACATAAGAAACCATGCAAGAAATTTTCTTAATTGAAAAGGTAACATTACTGAACAAGCTTCTTGAAAAATTTTATCGATTTGGGAATCATGATCAATTAGCTCCATCTGTATAGCAGTTTCTTTGAAACTATTATATTTAACACCATTGAATGTTTTTATATTATCAAAGGATATTTTGCCTTTAGTTAAAATTTGTTTCAAATGAAACCTTTCTTGATCTTTTGGTGATACAACATTTAATCTACCAACTGCGGAATTTTTTTTTATGTATTTACGTTTTATCCAATTCTTCGTCTGGTTGTTAAATATGTAATACTCTGGAATATTAATGTATTTTATATACTTAGCGAAATCATCTTTTTTATTTAATTCAAACTAAGCTGTTAACGGTGTTTTCCAATTAATAATAGCTTCATCAATTTTTTGTTCTTCAAATATTATTTTTTATCTATTTTCAATATGTACAGGTAAATGGAAGACTAAATGGCTTCTACCACAGAGAGGTAATTCTTGTATTCGCCATGCTGCTTCCATTGGACTTAAATAACGAGCATAAATGTATTGTGAAATTTCATTATGTATTTCGTGGTCATTATTTTCTTCCATAAGTTTACAAAATGTTCTATCACCACCTTTGTGAATATAATCAAATGTACACTTTATGCTTTGAATTAAAGCGCAGCATTGTACATTTATATGGCAGTTATATTTCATGAGCAAAAAATCATTGTAAGGTACTAACATAGAGTTATCTACTGGAATTTGGACGTTACTGTTTTTTATTCTATAAAAATGATTTTCATTTATATTATTCAATCTTTTATATTCAGGATATCCATTTTTCGTTATTTTAGTTTGCGACGTAAACATTTTCAGAAAATTTTTTTTACAAATATTTTTATCTTTATCAAAACAAGGAGTATTTTTTGAATGTGGTCCATGAAGCATATGTATTATGACCAATTTTTGTAATATTTTATTTTCAAGAGGAATTTCAGCTGAAATGTATTTATCTATGTCATCTGATGATGACAATTTATTGCTACGATTTAAAGTAACTAATAAATGTGCACAAGGCAAACCTCTTTTTTGAAATTCTATAGTGTAAACATGCGCTATAACTTTACCAAAAATCTCTATTTTCAAAATGTCATCCAAAATCAATTTAAATTTTGTATGAAATAATCGAACAGTTATATTGGAAATGTCATCAGGAGTTGTATTTTTTGAAAAGTCATTAAGAACATTTTTCAACTCTCTCCATTTAGGATTACAAGTTACAGTTATGAATAAATCGGGCTTTCCAAATTTTCTCAAAGTAATGCTGTTGCATGTATCTAAGTCCACCAACGTATGTTGGTGGTAAAATAAAGAGGCTACCAATTTTTTGCTTCTGTTCAAAATTATGAGAAATATTTGATGCACTGTTTGATACATGATCCAATAGGCCTTGATAACATTCAATACATAGAGATTTCTGATTATGTCTAAAAAAAGTCATTCGATTACTCTCAATCATTATATACGCGTGTAAAAAAAATTGCTGCGTTAACCTACCTCCACAGAGTAGAGGACTAACATTCATACAGTTTGGTCTATAAGATAGCCTATACAAATAATATTGCAAAAAAGATAGTTTTTCCTTCGTATTTTCAGGGTGTTTGTTGTAGTTTGTGCTCCATCCTAAATCTCCTGATGGAAATAGTATTTTAAATACCATTAGATCAACGAACTGTGATAATTTATTAAGATAAGTATGAGAGGGTAAGTTTTCTGGTGTATCTTTCGGATAAACACATAGGTCATACTTTTCGACTATTCCAGAATTTGAAACAATAATAGCACTACATTCTTATACTGAAGGTTTTTTATAAGTATGTATATTTTGATTATTTTTACGTATAAAATACATTCTATAATTTGATAGATTATTTATGTTTGCTATTTGGTGCAAAGATTTATAGTTTTTTGCAAAATGATTTTCATTTAAAATTTTAATTAGAAGTACAACATGATCCTTTACTAAGTCTTTATTTTTTTCCAATCTATTTTGAATTGCATTAAAATTGTCATATATATACAGTTGACTAGATGACGGGTCATTTTCATTCTTATTAATTAGAGAGTTTGGTGTAATGTGACACACCTGACCTTGAATTTTTAAATTGTATATATATTTTTTTTTCATGTAATACATTTGCATTAAACGTAGCAAAGCAAAATAAATTGTTGTAGTATCTTATTAAGTTCCTGAATTTATGATCTTCTAATAAAAAATTTTTTAAACTATCATTATATTTTGTAAGATACATTGAAAATATTTTTCCATTTTGACAGCAATTTTTTTTCATTTTATTTTTCCAAAACATAGCAGAGCAGTTTCTGCATTCAAAATTCATTTTTCCTAGGTAGTTTAATGATTCTAAATTTATTTTTGAATCTTTATGTTCTTTATAGAATGACTTTAATTTAATTTTTTTTTTTTTATGAATTTTGAATCAGAACATTCATTGTGTTTTCTTTTGAGTGAATGTGATTTTTTGTTGTATATCTTCTTAATATCTTTTTTTAAACCCCAGTTTTCATAATCGATCACATCATAAAGCCCTGAATTAAGAGGACCACTAAACAATAAGTTCAGTTTTAATGTACTATCTTCATTACCGAAATTAATAGGCGGATTTCCATTATTGCTTGTAACTTTTACGTAAGCATTAAAAATATCTACAAAACTTTGAATTTCAA
The DNA here is from genome assembly GCA_030522625.1 of Copidosoma aretas. Taxonomy (NCBI): domain Eukaryota; kingdom Metazoa; phylum Arthropoda; class Insecta; order Hymenoptera; family Encyrtidae; genus Copidosoma; species Copidosoma aretas. Next base: position 7,935 of record JAPYYV010010710.1, on the reverse strand, counting down.
TATCACTACCATAAACACCATCTCTAGACATGAAATCATAATAATCAAGGTTATTTTTAACTATCTCATGATTTTGATTTCCTAAAATAAACCCTTTATAAGAATCCCAGTTGTTTTTTATGTTATCAACAATCTGCAATATAACGTTTGTGTGAAAATTTTGAGAGTTGTGTAAAAATAACGATAATGATCTAAATAAACAGTTACCATCACCAATAATTTTTATTCCTTTGTTATTCATATTAAAGTAGTTTTTTCCTAAATCTACAGTATGTAAAAAGTAACGAAACTGTCAGCTAAAATAAATTAAATATAAAAAAATATTCATCAAAAATTGCAGATAGATTTACGACATACTTGATTAAATATCTTTGTTCTACTATGTATCATCCAAAGAAAAATAATAAAAATTCAAGATAAAATTCAAATATAAACGAAAATTTGAATATTGAATTGTTTGACAATTTTTTCTCAACAAGTACTTTCAAAACTACTATACTTTACCAGATTTGTTTTCATACAAAAAAAAATGTGTATATTAAGAGTTCCGATTTCAATTGATGCAGAAACGATTCCAAATTCAATTTTAAAATCCTTTAACCTGAAAAAATTAATAAAATTTTGAGAAAGTTATTTTCTATAAAAAACAACATAAAATTTTTAATTAAATTAAAATAAAAACTAAAATTTTAACATTGAATTTTTCCACAATTCTTTCTCACCAAGTATTTTTAAATGGATTATAAATTACTCGATTCATCGCAATGCAAAAAAAAAATCATGTATAATAATACTTCTCTGTTGATTCATTAAAAACTGTTCATAATAAATTTTAAAATCCTTTAACCTAAAAAAAAAAAAAAAAACTTTTGAAAAAGTTATTTTATATTAAGATCTATTTAAAGACGTTGTGTTTAACGAATTGTCGTTGTTGCTCTCTGTGTGTTGAAATTCGTATGAGAGTAGCTGAATTCAATTGTGCTCTCAACTGATCAGCTGTGAATTCAGCTACTCCCATAACGAATTTCTATTTAAAGAGTTATTTTTTAAAGATGGATAATATAAATTCTTGTTGAAAAACTTATGTCGCATCACTTAGAATTTAAACTTTTAAATCGATTAGAATGTAATATGAGTGAATAATGGATATTCTTAGTTTAAGAAATCAACAATGAGAAACTGACCAAAAATTATTTGTGTAAATTATAACTTCAAAAACACACTAACAAAAATTTCAAGGAATAAGAGTTTCTCGGAGCCAAAAAATAAATATTTTAATGCATGTGTTTTAACGAACAATCTTATCAAAAAAAGTATTTTTTGAGACTTGTAATTGGTTAACGTCTTCTGTTATCAATTAAATTTTACCAGAACTTTTTCCACCACTAAAAAAAAGTCGATCAATTCGAAATTATATTACACAATAGTTTAACCAAAAGTTTGACTAAATTGTTACTTGCATCTATATTTATAGTTGTCATAGTTATAACCACTTTCGACAGATCATAACGTAATACAACTCCATAAATTTTACCTCCCATTTCTTACGAAGTGTACCTGAAAGATGTTATGGAAGTGAGATACCTATATTAAAAAGTTTATAATGAAATAAGTGAACAATTGAATTCTTTTATTCTAGAATTTACAGAAGTTTCAATGTAAAATCTGCAAAATTAAATTTATTAACAACGAATTTTTAAAAACTCATTCAAAAAAACATTTAATAAGATCTTATGTGTGTGACATTTGTAAAATTATTTAAAAGTATAAAAAACACTACAAAAGACATATGGCAGAAAATCATAATACGGTAAAAATTTTTGAGTGTACTAACTGTGGAAAAAAATTCAAAAGAAGGTCACATTTAAACAGAAATTACATTACTCATAAAGAAAGTGTGACTATAAAAATTTGTTGTTTTTGTGGTAAAGGATTTACCAGATCAGATTCTCTAAAGAGACATATCAAAATCCATAAATCTTAATAATCTGGTGAGTTATAATAATCTTTGATGATTATTTTCTTTTATAAAAATTGTTCATATCTTAATAAATAGAGAAACAAAAAAGTAATTTTACGTTTCATTTGTATCAAAAGATTTTTTCAAATTTTTAAAGATTTTTTTTAAGTAAGTTTATCATTATAGGTCATTACATTTGTTTTTATCATATGGACTTAATGAAATAAATTGTTTTCAGATTACAGATATATCTTTTTTTGTTGGAATTTTTCAACAAATTATTAATTTAATTTTGATAAAGTATTTTAAAGCGTCTAAGGATACTGTAAAAAAAAATTTTTAAGAAATTTATACAGCATGATGCATTGACTTCTTTTTTTTCTCGATGAACAACTTCTGTTTTTTATAACCTTTTCTTACTCACTACAATTATAACCTTTTGCTACTATCAGTATTCATGTTTATTACCATTATTATAATGTCGAAAAAAAAAAAACGAAAATAGTGATTCTCAAGCATTGAAAAAAAAGCTTATCATTTTCTTCTAAGGATTTTTTAAACTCAAAGTTAAAAGTTGGAGACAAATCAGCGTATGACTTAAATATTTTTTTACCAATTCAGAAACATCTACTAATGAACTTTTATCCAAATTATATAATTATTTTTATCTATTCTTTTCATTACCAGAAATTCAGATAAGGCAATTAGTTTAAAATTATTTATTATTTGTTTCAGAGCAAAGGTTTTGTATGTAGACGAAATTTATGAAGTGCAGCCATTTACAAACAAGGAATCAAATAATGAATTTAAAATATTGAAGGTATTGTTAAACAATAATAAAGGAGTTAAAATTCAGTGTAATGTCTATAACGAAAACATTGAAAAGTTTTTCCCTTATTTTAAATTTAATGAAGTAAGTACAATCTTTTTTTGAAAAAAGAACTAATAATTAAAACAATATTTTTAATCCCTTTTACAGAAAATTTTCATACGTAATGCGACGGTAGTCAAATCAAAATCTTATTCCAAGGATAACCTGCCATTTGATATCAATCTACAAAACTATTCAACTGTAACATCCTTAGGAAAATTTTGTTTGGAGAATGTAAAAATGCCTGTCATTGAATTAGACGATATTCTTAATAATCATGGATTTGTCAGTTAGTAAATAATATAACCTTTTATTTCTCAAACTGATTAAAATTTTAAAAACTACCTATCACTTTTCAGAAATTGAAGGATATTTATTCAGTCAGTTTATTTTACGAAATATAAATAATAGGACAGAATACTTTCGAGCCATTACTAATAAAAAAAGAGAACTGGATGTATTGTTATTGAAAAAAAGAAAGATGAAACTATCACTTTCGAATGTGGATGGAAAATTAATATTGAAGGTGACCTTCAAGAAAATGGTAAATTATATTTATTATACCTCAATCATCAATCATCAAAATCACATATAAATTATTCAGCAATTAAATCACTTTCACTAATAAAATTCTAAAGAAATGAGTTATTTATTGAAAGTAAGGGATTTGAACGATATTAAAATTGTTGACAAAAATCCTCTGGACATTAAAGAACTTTTAGGTGGATGCGAAATTTATACAACAACGGTATTCGTTTTGTTTTGTAAAGATTTAAATTTTGATCCTGATTTGATATCTTACTTGATAATTACAGGATAGTAATACAAATGCTGATAATTCTGAGTACAAAGATTAGAAGTCATTGGAAACAATACAGGATCACGAAAGCATTTGAATCATGACTTGAACTAAAGTTTGAGATTGAATTTCTACACATGATAAATCTATGTACCATACAAATCCATATAAACATCTAAAAATTATTATTGAAGTTTAATTAATTAGTACTATCACCTTTAACTTCTACTATTATTACTACTACTGCTACTACTACTACTACTACTACTACTACTACTACTACTACTACTACTACTACTACCAGTAGCAGTAGCAGTAGCAGGAATGTATCAGTAGTAGTAGTAGCAGTAGTAGTAGTAGTAGTAGTAGTAGTAGTAGTAGTAGTAGTAGTAGTAGGAGTGGTAGTAATAGTAGTAGTAGTAGTAGTAGTAGTAGTAGTAGTAGTAGTAGTAGTAGTAGTAGTAGTGGTTGCCGTACGAGTAGTAGTAGTTTTTTATTGTATTTTTTTATTTTTATTTCGGTAGGAGAGAAAATGCGTTTACGCACACCGCTGGGCAATGGTAGTGTTGGGCTGAGTCAATTTTTTTTATTAGACCACTACTACCAACTAAAACCCCCCCATGCCGCATGGCTTTTGTTCCACCCCGGAACCGCGTTAGCATTACTTCGGGGTGGAGCCACCAGGGAGGACATCGTACCTAACAGCATAGTCGAGAAAGCTCGCTCACCAATCGCTGGCATGTAATTACTACCCAAGATCCCTGAAAAGGGCTTAAGGGTACCCAGGTAATTACACATTACCATCCATCCACCAGTCCAGCATTTTGTAGGCATCCTGAGAAGGACTCGAGGTCCGTGTGACCGGACATCTACACTTAGATTTCTTCTGGGTCGAAAGTTGTTTTGCAAGCTTCGTTTTTAGGCTCGGTGCTCCTGCTTGCTGATAGGCATAAAAGCCCAGCGCAGCCTGCATTCACACTTATTGGTCGGCCTCGCCATTGTTTTGCTATAAGCTAGGCCTTTGGGGGATTCTGGCGCTAGCTTATTTCAGTGCATGCTTGAAGACTGGGCAGCTTCCTTTTCCACCTTTGTGCTTCCTATCTCCCTCCTTGCATAGGAAGCACTTTGCCTCACCATCGCAATCTTTTTTGCGATGGTCGCAGCTCCCACACTTAAAACAGAGCTTCGATCTGTCTTCTTCCTTGCATGATGACGACAGGTGCCCAGCTCCAAGGCACCTGTAGCATCTGATGACTTCAATTGTCCTCCTCACTTGGCAGGAGACAAAGCCTACCTTTAATCTGGCTATTTTTTTGAGCTTCTTGGCCTGGGGTTCCCGGAGAGTCACAAATGCCAACCTTTGCCCCCTCCTGTTCGCCTTAAAAGGGCGTAGGTCAATGTCCTGGATACGGGTGTCCAGTGCCTTTTCCAACGCCCCCCTTATCTTCTGTATCTGCGCGAAAGCATCGAGGTCACGGAATTCAACAGTCACTTTGCGCTCATTGCAAAGGACCGTACCCTTGTCAGCCACTGCTTCTCCAACGTGTTGGGAAAAGGCAGTGACGTCCCTAATACCTTTCGCACTTATCAGGACGTCTCCTTTTTCAGTCGTTTCAACGCTTTGCACAGTGGCTCTCACTGATTCAGGGCTAAAGCCTGCTTTCAGCGTCTTAAGTACGGTGGCAAAGGTCTGTCCTGCAGCGACTTTTACCAGCACCTTTGTTGAGTCTGTCACCCGTTTTTGGCCGCCCTGGCTCATCAAATTGATCTTTCCCTTATTTTCGGCTATCTTGCTCTTCTTTGTCTGCTGTTGCGTATTAGCATGTCCTTTTGGGCTTTCCGATAGACTCCTCATACGCTTAGCTCTGTCTATTTCTTTCAGTGCTGTTTTCAGAGTCCTCCTTTGAACCTGCTCTCGGACTTCCTCCCTTCTTTTACTTCGCCATCAAACAGACTTGAAGTCGTCCTCTTTACGACGGTAAAAGGATTTCTCCCTTTCCGAGCTGAGTATTCGGCTGTCTTCTGCTTTCTTCGGGCTTTTGAGGGCAGGCGCTATGCCTTCCTTGTCAACTTTCGCCGTATTACCGTATTGAACACGGATATCTTCAAGAGTTTTCTCAAGCGCTATTTTAGCAGCATTTACAAGGCCAGACTTCTCTGCCCTCTCCTGTAGAAGTTGAGCCACTCTGCCCGCCATGTACTTCAGATCACCTTGCCTTCTGTTGCTGAAAATGCTAACAGCACTAACGTTGCTAACATCACTACCTAAACTCGAACAGCTTGATCTTTCAGCTGCTTCAAACGGCAACAGAGGGATACTGAGCAGATCCCCTGCTCCATGCTTAACGTCTTTGCGGCCCCCCCTAGAATCCGTGGGGCCTGCGCCAGCCACTTGGGCTTGCACCGGATCGGAGCTGACGGCGGATTATCTCGTGGAGGTTACCGCCTGGGGTAGTAGTTTTACATTGACGTTCTTTATATTTGCTTTACACTGTCTGACTCCATCTACTGTAAAAAGTGTTCACGTGACTGTGTGGTGGTTGCGGTCAGCAGCAGCACCGCACTGCAGAGTGGTTCTAAACTGGAAAAAATGTTCAAAACCGGCTACAGCCTTTAATTCTTCACCGATTTCCAATTTTTTTTTTCACATAATCCAGAAATTATTTACAACAATCGCTCTTTGCCCGTTTTTTGATATCCTTTCTCAAAAATTAGTGAGATAACCTAAAACGTTCAAAAACTCATATTTTGTGCTTTTAACGCGATGATTCTTCGATTTAAAAATTTTTAAATATTTTAAATGATAATAATAATGACTAAAAAGGATGAGACAAGTCATTTATGTGTCAAAATTATTTTTTTATATTTTATAGGTTATATTACTTGAAAAAACTAGATATGATCGTAATAATAACGACTCAAGATGATTTTGTTCGTTTAAAACAAAATAAACACTTTTGTTGGCACTTAGTTGTATTGGTTTTGTTTTATTTTTCCCATTATTATTATATTCTGCGATTTGTAACATTACCTCAAATGTTGAAAAGAAAATTTCGTGCTACTAATACGATCATTTATTAAATTAAAGATTAAAAAATATTATTAGTAACATTAACAGTTATATGAATAGTAAGTGTCAAGCACTTGCGTGTGAAAAGGATTTTTATATCTTAGGTTATGTTACTTGAACAAACCTGAAATTTTCAATTTTAGTGTCTTATCACTTAGTTTGGTTCAGAAAATTAGAAAAAAAACTGGCACTATTTTTGTTATTTGACAATCATAACTATTTATTCATTTTTAACGATTCTATTTCCTAACCTCTAATGGCGAAATATTAGATGTCAGGCTAACAAAACAGCTTTATTTTAATCGAACAATTTAGATGAAATTCGGAAACATCAATAGTGACCAGATCAGATAGTGTTGAAAAAATCCATGCATAGAATCTGATTTTAGCATACTTTTTAGCTTGTAAATCATAAAGAAACTGGGACTCATAATAATATTATTGACCCTATATTATTCTGGAAACTAGAAACAAATCAGACTGTCTTTTCAGTAATTGATGATTATTATTTTTTCCAAGTTATTGATTTTTCCACTTCAAGAATGGTAATCTAACCTTACACGGTGAAAACAAATATTTCCCAATAATATGATTGTCTTTAGTTTTAAAATTTTATAAAAAATTTCAAATAATAATAATAGGATGGACTAACAAAAGAGTGTAGAAAATCAATGCTATTGAATTGTTTTTTTTTTATATTTATTTAGTTGAATGACTTTTGAATGCAAATGCATTCTTTAAGTTTTAAGTTTATTGAAACAGTTGACAAATACTTTTAAGAGGGACTCAAGAATGTAAGGGACTCTTTAAATTAATGATTACTGACAAAGTCTTAACGTCACTTTAATTTGTATGCTTAGCTGGTTTCTTTTATATGATTAGGGACTAATTTCTTCTCAATATAACTCCGATTTATCAAGATCTTCCATAAAAACAAGTTCTTCCACTTGATTTGGTGCAGTGGCGTACCTTTAGATCGCTTATTTTCGCCACCATGGACGCTAGCGTAGATTCTCTTATCCGCTCCAACTTCATTCTTGGAGTGAATATCAATATAGGTCACCTAACTTAAAGTTATAAAAAAAACACTAATTATATAATAATACTACCGTATTGAATGATTATTTTTAACAATCTTCAAATAATTTCAATAATAACTTAACAGTCGAGTGAATGTTTTACGTATAACAGATTTTTGTTAGTAAATTTTGTGTATAAAAAAAAAGCACTACAGA